>CAEGAF010127805.1:0-57418 GCA_903067075.1 Micropoecilia bifurca
ACTGATGTAAGTACTGGCTTCATTATACACACATATGTAAATGCATATTTGTATTAATAGTAATTGATAAAATAGCTTATCTAATTGTAGAATTGTATTTTTATTTTCTTTACTTTCATGTACTAATTTAGCTGTATCTTTGTGTTTAACTATAATGTAGGGGCATGAGTGGCTTTGCCTAAACTGCCAAATACAAAGAGCTCAAGGAACTTCAGACACACCAGGACCTCCTAAGAAAATGCCGTCTGCTCCTCAAAACCAGAAACCACCACCTGGTGAACCTACGAAAAAGGCCATTTCAGCACCAGGTTCATCACCGAAACTACAGTCTAAACCATCAAAAGTGCCAGCCAGCAATGAACCTCCTAAAGGACCAGAAAATCCAAAACAAGGTGCCAGTTTAGGTCAAGCTCAGAGAATGACACCAGAAACTCAGCGAGCATCAGGATCTCCAAAAATGCATCCGAGTGGTCAACCTGGCCAAACGCAAGGCAGGGTCTCTCCAGCTCCACAGCAGGCATCTGGAGGTTTATTTGGCTTTAGTAGTGGTGCTAAAAGTGAATCTGCAAAACCAGATGAGTCTGTAACTGGGAAGATGTTTGGTTTTGGTTCCTCTCTTTTTAGTTCTGCATCTACCTTAATTGGCTCAGCTGTTCAGGATGAACCCAAAATCACACCACCAGTTTCTCCCAAAATGCAGCTCACAAAGGACAGTAAGGCAGCTTCTGGCCAAAAGTTAGAACTAGAAAGAAAGCAGCAACAACCTCAGGAGAAAAAGACTCAGTCAGCAGCACAGAAAGCAGGAAAATCATCTGCAGAGGCTCCAAAGGCAGCAACAGCCTCCTTCAATCCTATTGACAAGGGCCAATCCATTTGTCCGATTTGTAAGATGGTGCTTAATGTTGGCTCAAAGGATCCTCCCAACTTCAACAGCTGCACAGAATGCAAAAGCACTGTCTGCAATCAGTGTGGATTCAACCCCATGCCAAATGTAAAAGAGGTAAGACTTGTATTATTCATCTGGAAAGGAAAATACTTGATAGTATAACAAATAATTAACATTTTCACATAGGCTTTTTTCTAAACAACTTCATCACTTTGTGAGCAAAGTTATTTCTTTCTGAGATAAAGCAGTTTTTCAATCAAGAAATATCACTTATTATACAGCCCTGTGTCTTGTAGAAAATATTTTTTCTGCGCTGCATTAGTTTTTGGAGAGAGACTAAAGATAATACATAGATATATGCAGAATTCAGAGAATATTTTACCATAATTTAAAACAATAGGTGATTGTCCTTGCCAATAAACAATGTTGACTGCAAATTAGATTACCTTTCCATGTCAAAGGACACTCACTGCATATATGCTAAAAGACAGATTTTGGTAATACAGAATGGATAAACAGAATGGCAACTTTGGTGCTACCTGAAGCACATAGAACCCGACACTGGACGCTGTAACTCAATGCACGGTAACTATCTAGCTTACCAAGGACAATCCAGGGCTACATGATCTTATTGTTTAAGAGCATGGATAAAGTAGATCTAGAACAGAACTGAAATAAAAAATGATATGAAAAAGAAATGCAAGCCTTGAGCAATACACACAATTATCAACATTTTTAGTACCAGTTGTAAAGGTTTATAGGGGGATTTGTTGTTTTTTATTTATCACTTTAAAATAAATAATTATTTTCTAATGTAGCAAAACCTCACACCAAAATATTTTGTAAAATCCAAACATTGGTTTCGGTGCATTCATTCGTGGTTGGGACACATAGAGAGAGGAAAAATCTGAATTTAGTTTTTTGCATTTCTCTGCTCATCATTAAAAGTCCTGGACCTTCTCCTAGGTTATTTTCGCTTCACCTCACCCGATAGGTTTTCAGTATAGTTTAGTTTTTTAATGTGATTGCCATTAAAGAAGGCAGATTTTGTTTCTACTGAAACATTGTTGTATTCATTTGGAAAGACTAGAAAAAAAAACATTTTCTATTAGAGATCACCAGACTTTTATTTAAAATCCCATGGCAATACAAAAATCTCATGATTCCATTATGTGTAACAAGGTTCCTAATGTATTTGCTAAGGTTTTACACATCCGTACCAGGGGTCTCCACCGTCATAAATCATATCATGTTGAACAAAAGTCCAAACTGATGAAGTTTCACTTTATGAAACAAATTGATGATTGTGTTATTTTTAACTAGTTTTAATCCACTTTTACAAAAAGTGTTTTTTCTGAAATGAAATGCATTTTAAAAAGTAACTTCTACCACATAGTTTATTTCTTAATTATCTTTGTATGAGAAAGTGATCATTACAGTGTATCATTACAGTCCTTTCATTCAATAATATTTGAGATTTCTGTATGGGTGGAATTTTGTTTAAAATTTAACAGCCTAAACTTGCACATATTTTCACTTAGCAACCTATGCTAGATGCAATTCATTCATATCTGACTTTCTTTCTTTATTTTCTTAAAGGAAAAGGAGTGGCTTTGTCTGAATTGCCAGGTGAAACGAGCTGCTGCAGGAACTGAACCACAGAAAGAAGCGCTCTTGGCCGATTCATTTAAAAAGACAACTGCAACATCACCTGGTCCTGAAAGGACTTCTGCTCCTGATTCTCCTCAGAAAAAAGAATCAACAGTAGCTGTAAAACAAGTCAAGACTGAAGGACCAGTAAGCCAAAGGCAAGCTGTCCAAGCTCCTGGACAGAAGACGCCTCAGCAGAGCCAAAAGATAGATCCTCAGAAACAAACCGGCCAGACCATCAAGCCTCCACAAAAAACTGGAAATGCCACAACGCAAGAGTCTGGAGGCCTCTTTGGTTTTGGTGCTCCTAAAAGTCAAAGTGATGCAGCAAAACCTGCAGAATCAGTGACTGGGAAAATGTTTGGTTTTGGTACCTCCATCTTTAGCTCTGCTTCAACTTTGATTACTTCAGCTGTCCAAGATGATCCCAAAACTACAGCACCTGTTTCTCCAAAGTTGTCCCCTGCAAAGGATTCCAAATCTCTCACAGTCAAAAAGCAAGAGCAGGAGAAAAAGCCACAGCAGGTACAGCAAACCCCGGGTCCCCCACCAGTGCAGCCAAAAGCAGATAAACCTCCCTCAGAACTGCCAAAGAAAGAATCAGCCTCACCACTTATTTCCAAAATATCTGATTCCACCTGTCCTCTCTGTAAAGTAAAACTGAATGTGGGCACCAAGGACCCTCCAAACTACAGCACCTGCACAGAGTGCAAAATTGTTGTCTGTAACCAATGCGGATTTAACCCCACACCAAATGTAAAAGAGGTAAGATCTGGAGTTTAAGTAGCACGAAAACATATGCTAAAAAATATATATTTTTTTAGCTCTACCTATCTTTTAATAAATATGTATTAAAAGAGGATTCTAAGCTATATAAACATATTATAAACTACAATCCTTTGCTCTGTTTTATAGCAAAATCTATCTTAACCCATTTCTAATTATATTTGTTCTATTGTAGATCAAAGAGTGGTTATGTCTCAACTGCCAGGTGCAAAGAGCACTTGGAGCATCTGAGCCTCCAGGAACACCTGTGATGAAATTACGAGCCTCTCCAAACAAAACGCCTGCAGTTGCTGATGCTATGAGGAAAGAAACTCCCTTACAAGAGAAAGAATTTTCAGTACCTGCTAATTCTAAGGAATTAGGCTCCTCGCAACACGAATCACAAAAATCAGTTGAGCAATCAGCAAAGGCCGGAGTCAAGAAAGGACCCGAATTAAGAAAACAGGTCATACCAGAAGCCAGTCAAAAAATTCTGGAGCAGGACCAAAAGACAGGTTACCATAGGCCATCAGACCAGACAAGTCAAACTGAACAAAAAAAGAGTGGTATTACATCAACAAAAGAGGAAGATGGAAGGTCCTTAAAATCTGGTGGTTCCAAACCTCAACCAGAAGCTGGAAAACCTACTGAGTCACTTGGAGGAAAAATGTTTGGCTTTAGTTCTTCAATGTTGAGTTCTGCTTCCAATTTTATAACCTCTGCAGTACAAGATGAATCAAAAACACCACCAGTTTCTCCCAAACTTCCAGCAGCAAAGAGAACCAAATCAATTCCAGTTCAGAAATATGACTCAGAGAAGAAACCAGAGCAAGTTCAGCAAACTAGTCACTCTCCATTGCTGCAAGCCAAAGTAAATAAAGATGTAATATCCTCAGATAGTCAAAAGACTGATCACTCTACCTGTCCTCTGTGTAAGACTGAACTCAATATTGCTTCCAAAGATGCTCCCAACTACAAAAAATGCACAGAATGCAAGACCACTGTGTGCAACCAGTGTGGATTTAACCCAATGCCAAATGTGTCAGAGGTAAGAAAAGTAATATTTTGTAAACGTGTTTATGTCTTAAAAACAAATGTCTGGGATTCACTCAACATCTTGTATAAAAAAATGTCACTCTGAGTCCTTTGGTTTATGTTTTTCTCCCTCCAGGTCAAAGAATGGCTATGTTTGAACTGCCAGATGCAAAGAGCTCTCAGTGCCTCTGATGTCACTGGACCTTCCATAAAACCAGAGACTGAAACAAACAAAGGTTCATTGTTAAATGTACGTCAGAAAATCCCACCTCCTAAACAAGAGGAAAGTCTAAAAAAGGAATTGTCTGACAAAAAGATAGAAGCCCCACTACCTGATTCATCTAAAAAGGAGAGAAGCTCCACACCCGCTTCTCCTCAGAGAACACAGCGTGCATTTGTACCACCTGCTGCTAAAGAACTAGAAGCAAAAATACAGCCTATTCCAAGCACTGGTCAATCACCCACAACTGTCCAAAGAGTAACAAGTGCCCAGAGACAGACTGGCCAGGAAAGTGAGTGTGACCCAAAATACATAAAGGTGAAACCAGATGTTCAAGTGGAATCAGAAAAAACAACTCTCTCAAAAGATACTAAAACAGTATCTGAGGCCTCAAAAACAACCGAATCCTTGGGTGGAAAGATGTTTGGATTTGGTTCATCTATTTTCAGCTCGGCATCAAATCTGATATCGGCTGCTGAATCACGAACTACACCACCTGGCTCTCGTAAGATGTCTGCACCACCCCAACTCTCTGGCAAGATGTCTGTCTCACCAAAGATTTCACCAAAAAGTACACCTACAGTTTCTCCCAAAATGTCACCAGCTAGAGAGCAAAAGGTTCTTTCTGCAAAACCAGGGGAATCTCAGCTGAAGAAAGAAGACAAAGCTCTATCACAGCCACTTGTAGGAACAGTCTCTCCAAGATGTTCAGATGGAGGACCAACTATCTGTCCACTGTGTAAGGGTGAGATGAACATCGGCTCCAAGCAGACTCCAAATTACAATACCTGCACTGAATGCAAGACCACAGTTTGTAACCAATGTGGATTTAACCCCATGCCCATGGGTGAGGTAAGTACTGAAGCAAAGCTTTTACTGTGAGAAATAGTTATTCATTTCAATTCTGCTTTATTTATATAGCACCAATTCACAAAAAAATGTCTCAATGTACTTTAGACCTTTTCACCTGCATTCTTATTTTTCTTCATTGTGTAGACAAACTGGCTTTTATTGGAATTTTAATGTTTGTTCTTAAATCAACACCTAATTTTGTTTTTACTGTATTTCAGGTAAAAGAGTGGCTGTGTCTTACATGTCAGGTGAAGAGAGCAGTTGGACCATCTGAACCTCCAGGCCCTCCTCCTTTAAAGTCCCGAACCTCACCCAGTAAATTTCCTCCACCCACTGATGTTCAGATGAAAGATGCCTCCAAACTCACTTCTTCTCCTAAAAAGGATGGTCTCGATGTTGTGGAGCAATCTAGAGAACCTTCAGGAAGAGTTTCACCACAGAGAAAACAGTCAGTGCCATTAAGCAAACCTCCATCTAGTGATGCTCCCCTAAAACAAGTTAGCCCAGCACTAGATCAGAAACCACCTCAAGAAAAACTAAAAGCTGAAGAAAAGAAACCATCAGATCTGGCAAACCAACATGAACGCAGACAGAGTAGCACTACTCCAGCAAAACAGCAAGAGTCTGGAGGCTTTTTTGGCTTTGTTGAATCTAAACCTCAGCCAGGAGCAAAGGCTGCCGAGCCAGTGGGTGGGAAGATGTTAGGCTTCAGTTCATCCATCTTTAGTTCTGCTTCTACCTTAATAACCTCAGCGGTGAAGGACCAGCTCAATACAACACCACCAGTTTCTCCCAAGATGTCTCCTTCAAAAGAGGCAAAATTACCTACAGCTCCAAAAGTAGAACAGGAGAAAAAGTCACAACAGCAACAACAGTCAGAGGATCAGCCAACTGCAGAGCCAAAATCAAATGAGATCAAGCCTTCTGCTTCCCAAAAGCTTGAGAAAGCAGATACATCCTTGCAGACAAAGACCCTTCCATCAGTACAGGCTAAAGTGGAGAAAACCCCATCAGAGGTTTTGAAATCTGAAGTAGATACTCATGCAAGTGTCAAACTAGAACAGTCCACCTGTCCACTGTGTAAGATCAAACTCAACATAGGCTCCAAGGATCCACCCAATTATAATGCATGCACACAGTGCAAGAACACAGTGTGTAACCAGTGTGGATTTCAGCCAATGCCAAGCAAAACTGTGGTAAGAGAATAGGAAAAAATAAAAATACATCACATTGTTATTCTGTATAGACTATTTTAGAAGTGTAATGTTCTTGATTTGATGTTTCAAAAATCGATAAATATATAAACGGTTCACAACCTAGAAGTTGTTCTTATGAACTTTATTTCCTTCTGTTTTTAGGTTGAGTGGTTGTGTCTCACCTGTCAGATGGAACGAGCCCTGGAAGTGACAGAGCCTCCAGGAGTTACTTCTCTCAAGCCTCAGGCAAAATCCCAAGCAGGCATCACCAGCCCAGCTGAGCCTGAAAAGAAAGTCTCCTCTGCACCACAGTCACCTCAGAGGAAATTATCTTCACCTGCACAGCCCCCTGAGACTGCTGACAAGCAAGTGGTTAATAAACAGGCTAGCCCAGTTCCTTCTAAGAAAACCCTACAAGAACAGCAGAAAACATCAGGCCCAAGCAAATCACCAGACCAGACAAGGAAAGCTGAACAGAAGCAGAGCAATGTGACGGGTGTGCCACATAAAGATTCAGGAAGCTTCTTTGGATTAGGCAAGGGTAAAACTCAGCCTAATGTGGACAAACCAGTGGAGTCTGTCTCTGGAAAAATGCTTGGCTTTGGTTCATCCATTTTCAGCTCTGCATCTACCTTAATAACTTCAGCTGTTCAAGATCAGCCTAAGACCACTCCACCAGTATCTCCCAAGTTATCCCCTGCAAAAGAAGTCAAATCCCATGCTGCCCAAAAGAAGGAGCAGCCAGAACCTCAGCAGCCTAAGGCACCTGCTCTGGTGCAAGTCAAAGATGACAAGGCTCAGCCAGAAAGCTCTAAGATCATAGAAGCTTCCAAAGGTGCCATCAAAACAAATACCAGCTGTGTGCTCTGTAAGGCTGAACTTAACATGGGGTCCAAGGATACACCTAACTATAATACCTGCACCGAATGCAAGAACACAGTTTGTAATCAGTGTGGATTTGACCCCATGCCAAACCAGTTAGAGGTAAGAGATCTTGCTTTCCCATTGTTGCAACCCTTGATACTGATTCTTTGAAGAACCTTGAATAATAAACATCTCTAAAACATAGAATTGTCCTAGGAAAATGCTGGTAATAATTAATTGTATTGACATATTGCGCATGCATTTATTGATACTATGTTTTACTTAATAGATACAAGCATTTTTTTCCTTTAACATAATGTAACATTGTTTTTCTAACAGGTGAAAGAATGGTTGTGTTTGACTTGCCAGATGCAAAGAGCTCTGGCAGCAGCCGACTCGGTACAGCCTCCTATGAAGAAAGTTCAGGGATCACCAAGCCAAGTTTCCTCACCTTGTGCTGTCAAAAAAGATGTGACCAATGAAAGGAAACACAGTATTCCTAAAGGAGCTGAAGTTATTGACAAAACACAAGGTGTGCCTCAAAAGGAAGACATATTGCAAACTTCTGCCTCAATGGCATCAAAAGATGAAACAGCTTCAGCCTCAGGTCTAGCAAAAGATGAGAAAACCAATTTACTTTCTACTGAGGATACGCTAAAGCATTTGGTTCCTCAAAGTGAAGAGGTAGGGACTGTTGTTTCTGATGTCAAACAACCAATGCCTGCACAAGGTCCTCCTGTTGCCACAGACAAGAAGTCAACTCCACTACCTCAAGACACATTCGAAAATGAGGAGAAATGTGAAACTATAAAGACATCAGCTGGACAACTTTTCAAATCCATGGAGGATGTAAAACAATACCAAGCCAAAGAACCTCAAAGAAAAGGTTCAGTAGTAGAGGTCAAAGAAGATGATGAGCAGAAAACACATGTTAAAAAGATACCAGACAAATCTCAGGAGCCTAAAGTTACTCCAACAGGGCAGAAAGAAGATGGTAAAGGCCAGATGGAATTGACAAAACAGGCTCAAGTTGCTTGTCCACTCTGCAAAGTGGAGCTTAACATTGACTCCAAGAACCCTCCAAACTTCAACACCTGCACAGACTGCAAAACCACTGTTTGCAATAAATGTGGATTTAGTCCAATGCCAAATATATCTAAGGTAAATGAATACTAACTCACTCAAGTTTTTTTTTTAATTTACGATCTGTTTAATTATGTGAAACAGTTTTTATTTGTTCAAAACAACATAACACATATCAAATTTTCATGACAAATAACTCTTGGTTCCATTTTTGTGTTTGCAGGCAAAGGAATGGTTGTGTCTCAACTGTCAGATGCAGAGAGCTCTCGGAGCTTCTGAACCCCCAGGCCTCCCAATGATGAAAACACAACCTTCACCAAGCAAAGATATCCCTGCCCATAAACAGAAGAAAGAAACCCCAACTATTAACATTTCCAAGCAAGATATTTCTGAGCCAGTCACTGACCCTGCTAACGTTATTATGGCCAGAGAAACAGAACTCCTTCCTGTTAGTGAACCAACAAAGGAGGTCTCTTGTGCATCTGCTTCAGTCCATGATAAAAGTGGTCTACCAACTGCCACAAATGTAGATGTTTCACCAGCCTCACAAAAGCCATGTTCAGAAGTGCAGAAAGTACAACCGGACATACCACAGCAACAAACTCAGAAAGTTCCTTCTTCCACTAAGCCTGCTATTCCAACAGATCAGGCAAGAGTAGGTCCACCTACAAACAAGCCTACCTCTACACCACAGCAGAAGGGAGCAAAACAACCCACAACACATCCTCAGAAACCTGAGAGCTCTCCTCCTAAGTCTGCTTCGCCATCGGTTCAGGCTACAAAACCAGAGTCAAGTAGCTTCTTTGGCTTTGGAGGCCCTAAAACACAGCCTACAACAGAAAAACCTCCAGACTCAGTAACTGGAAAGATGTTTGGCTTTGGCTCGTCTTTCTTAAGTTCTGCATCCAATCTGATTACTTCAGCTGTTCAAGATGAACCTAAAACTACGCCGCCTACTCCTCGTAAGATGTCCGCCACAGATAGAGTCTCTCCAAAGCCTACACCACCCGCTTCTCCTAAAACATTACCAGCAAGGGATGCTGAGGTAACTTCTGTGCAGAAGACTGAGGACACGAATTCTGAGAAACCACAGCAGACTAAAATTTTTCCAACAGAACCAGCCAAAGTGACAAAATCACCATCAGACAACTCAAAATTATCACTAAATCGGCAAGATGCTTCTAAGACTGATCTGTCAGTGTGCCCACTTTGTAAGATCAAGCTAAATTTTGACTCCAAAGATCTTAAAAACTACAACACTTGCACAGAGTGCAAGACTACAGTGTGCAACCAGTGTGGATTTGATGCCATCTCAAATATATCAGAGGTAAGCATCGTCTTCACAAAAGTCACATTTGCAATTATTTGCTTCAGCATAGAGACATATTACATTTGTATACCAGCAGTGGAAATAATTAGCTTAATCAAGCATTTGACTGTTATCAGTTCTGTCATAATTTCGATTCGAAAATAATTATGGGTAAAAAAAGTCTTAAAACAAAAAAGTGATTCTCAAATATTTTGTTTCTATAGGAGATGCTAGGGCCTCATGTGAACTGTCTGAATTAACTATTTTAGTAACATAAACACATAATTTTATCTATTTTCCATTCCATTCTCTGAATTATTGTCTTATAAAGAAATTATGTGACTAAATGATGGGCACCCTCTGTTGTAAGTTGAGTTTCCAACCTTTCTTTGTTTAATTTAATTTGTTTCAGACAAAAGAATGGCTTTGTCTAAATTGCCAGATGCAGAGGGCATTGAAAGCCTCGGAGTCAACTGTAGCTCCCGTGGCAAAACAGACACCAAGCGAAATTCCACGGTCTTCTCCTGATGTACAAAAAGATTCCATGGAAACTGCAACCCCATTGCCAACTGCTGCTCCACCTCAGCAAGATTCTGTCAAAAAGGTGCCAGTGGTTTCAGGTTCTGACCAGCAGAAACCAAATGAAAAGCTACAACAAGTGAAGATTACTCAAAGCACCAAACCAGAAGTAAAGAAAAATGTTGGAAAACAAGATATTGGAAAAGTACAGCAACAGCCTGCAAAGCTACCCACACAGCCAACCAAAATGGCTCCACCAGTTCAGCCTACTAAGCAAGAATCTGGGGGTTTCTTTGGATTTGGTGCACCTAAGGCACCAGTGGCAGCAGCAAAATCTGCTGAATCAGTGAGTGGGAAGATGTTTGGCTTTGGCTCATCTTTTCTTAGTTCTGCATCTACACTAATCCAATCAGCTGTTCACGAAGAACCTAAAACCACACCACCTACTCCAAGGAAGATGTCCACTGCTGCTCCTACCTCACCTAAAGTCACACCACCAGTTTCTCCTAAGATACCCCCTGCCAAAGATACAAAAATGCCTGCTACACAGAAATCAGAGAAACTTCATCAAGACAAGCCTACTCCACCACCTTTGCAAGACAAACATGCTCCATCTACAGTAATCCAATCAGCTGTCCACGATGAACATAAAACCACACCACCTACTCCAAGGAAGATGTCCACTGCTGCTCCTACCTCACCTAAAGTCACACCACCAGTTTCTCCTAAGATACCCCCTGCCAAAGATACAAAAATGCCTGCTACACAGAAATCAGAGAAACTTCATCAAGACAAGCCTACTCCACCACCTTTGCAAGACAAACCTGCTCGACAACCACAACAGGACAAGCCCATACCACCACTTTCACAGACTAAGCCTACTTCACCACTGTTGCAAGACAAGCCTGCTCCCCCACTACAACAGGACAAGTCTGCTCCACCACCTTTGCAAGACAAGCCGGCTCCACCACCTTTGCAAGACAAGCCGGCTCCACCCCTTTTGCAAGACAAGCCGGCTCCACCACCTTTGCAAGACAAGCCTGCTCCCCAACTAGAACAGGACAAGCCTGCTCCACCACCTTTGCAAGACAAGTCTGCTCCACCACCTTTGCAAGACAAGCCGGCTCTACCACCTTTGCAAGACAAGTCTGCTCCACCACCTTTGCAAGACAAGCCGGCTTCACCACCTTTGCAAGACAAGCCTGCTCCACCACCACAACAGGACAAGCCTGTTCCACCCCCTCAAAAAGACAAGCCTACGCCACCATCTTTACAAGACCAGACTGCTCCATCTCCTTCACTGACCAGACCTACTCTATCACTTCAAGAAAAAATAAAAGATTCACCCCTGTCCACAGAGGTGAACAAGATTCTTCCTACACCAAGTGTCTCCACCTGTCCTCTTTGTAAGGCTGAACTGAATGTGGGATCAACAGACAGTCCAAATTACAACACCTGCACTGAATGCAAAAATACTGTCTGCAATTTCTGTGGATTTAATCCCATGCCCCATACTGCAAAAGTAAGTCAAAATAATGTTATTGTTGCATGCCAAATTTTTCTCTTGATAATGCAAAGGTTTTCAGTTTCACTTTCTTTCATTTAAATAACCTTAAACATTTTTTTGTATGACCAGAGTTCCAGGCTATTTACATCTTGATAAAATCATTATTAAATAATTTAATAGTAAGCAATGACTTACTATTAAATTAATGTCATCAGAATTAAATTCAGCATGCAGTATACTGAACAGAGTGAAGTATATACATTTTATACTGCAAGATTAAGTCATTTTGTCATGCTGCCATATGTGTTGTAGGTACATAAGTTATTTAGCAGTATTGATAAATGTGCTGCACTTACAATTTTCATAAGGCTTTGACTTTAATAGGGATCCTAGTTGGATGTATGATATTCTCTCCTCGACTTTGAATTAAGGATCTAATTTTTTTTAAAAAAACAATTGCAAGACAACATGCTGCATGTAAGCTGTTTTGGGGCTTTCTCTCTTGACTGGACAGGTCAGATTTGTTGCATAACTGGCTTGTCAACAGACTGGCAGTACTGAAAAGTATTAAAGTGATGATTGATGGTTGCGCAACAGCATTAGTGAGATGGGATCTGCTGTAATAGGAAACCAGGGACGAGGGAAACTCCAAACTCTGTCAGAGATTTGAAATTGCAAATCCCTGTGATATGCCAATAAGTGGGTATAAAATGGATTAAGCTCATCACAACACAATACGTCATAGAATCTGATGTTTCTTGTCAGTCAGTCTGCCCCCTCTGATGTCAATGACTTCTGATAATTCAGCTGTTTCTTCTTCATTGTTTGTGGGTCGCAATGACACAAGTGTACTGGCTTTTACACAGACGGGTTAAGGTTGATGGATTCATGAGTGTCAATGCCTTCTACTTATTCTGATGGAATATTTTTTTGAATGCCATCTTGAATAGTTAATCCCTTAAGATGTCACTAAGTCATCTCCCACACACAGACAGAATTCAAGAAGCTAGGTAATACAAGGTTTGCATGCTGCTTTCTGGTTTTTTCTGTATGGAGCTTGCCTGTTCTCCCTGTATATTTGTGGGATCTCTGGGTACTACGGATTGTCCTTGAATAAGCATGCATGTATGCATGCATGGATGTATGCAGGTAGGGTGTAACCTACCTCTCACCCAATCACTTATGGAGATAAGAATCAGCCCCTTTGAAAAAGAAATGGGAGGAAGTTGCCGTATTTTTTTATGGAGTTGGATAACATATGCAAGCAGATGTTTACCTTCATCACAGATTGTTGTAAAGAAAACATATAGAACTTGCAGATGTGTATCTCAACAGAGGAGACACTAAAAATAGAAACTGTTTTTCTAGGGGCAGGAGAGAATTTCCTCAGTTTCTTTTCTTGCATTTGTACAATGCAGAAACATCCCTTTTAGCGAAGCAGAATTAGCCTAACCCCATGACAGCTGGACAGAAGGAATAAGCATATTCTCTTCTACTGGTCTTTTTTATTCTTGTTAGTTTTCTGTCATAAGATTTTTTTTGTGTGGGTTACTTCAATTTGAAAATGACTTATAACATTTGAGAGAGGAGGAGTCTGCTTCTGGCATCTTGAGTGCAAAGAGAAAGTCTGTCCATTTCTCCATGTTGCCTGGGTTGCTTCAGCTGTTATTAAAAGCCTTAGAGTGACTGTTGTCTGATAAGTAGGACACACGTGTATCATGGTTTGTCAGCTAAAGCTTTTTACATGACAGATGAGACAGTTTGAATGACAGCTTGCATGTATGCATGTTGAGTTTAGAGGGATTTTTTTTGGTTGATTTTTTTTCTGCAACACTGCTGGGCTGGAAAAAAAGGCAGAAAATATTATTGCATGGTGGTTTAATGGTTTATCATTGTAAAAAGATAAGAAATAAAAAACTGAAGTGTCTTTGTTTATCATATTTGCTTAGATTCTCAAAGTTACAGAAAAAATTTCATTAGGGTTATTAGTTGAGAGGACTAAAATACCAACATTTATATAAATGTGTAACAAGTAAGAAAAGGAGAGCAAATATTTTTTGGCACTGCCATCTAAGCTAAGGATTTGGCCAGGCATATTTTAATTATAGAATGGCTTGAAATGAAATGTCATTTTAGCTGCCAGTTTTACTTGTGCAAAGATCATGTGGGAAAAGCTTTGGGTTTATCTCAAGCTACTGTGTTCAAATATAACAGCAGTTGCAAAGGATCTCTAAGGACATTTTTAATCTCTTCAGGAACTGTAAAGAGTATGGCATAACCTGTAAATGTGGTCCACCAATGAAAAAGCATAAAGGTACAAGTAAAAACAAGAGCATGTCTTCCATTATATATAGCAGATCAACATTAAGAAGAGAGAGGGGAAAGTAAACAAAGTCTTAAAATGGACTTTGAAATGTAATGATTCATGTGATGTAATGGAATGATAAGTCAAGATCCAAGCATGTTGGTAATTTGTAGTTCTTATTAATGACCAACTATGAAAAAACAAAAGTGGAACAAAAAGTTATGTGGTTTTAACCTTAAAGTGGAAAATATTAAATATAAATATTTTTTATGGTCAATAACTAACATGAAAATATAAATGTGTCAAAATAACAGTAAATACATTTTAAAGATACTTAAAATGTATTTACTGTTATTTTGACAATCCTCAATCCTTTGACAATCCTTTGACAATCCTCTTTGGGCTGCAATTGTCCATGTTGCTGGTACACCTTTTGTACCACATTTTCCTTCCACTCAACTTTGAATGGATATGCTTAGATACTGAACCCTGTGAACATCCAGCTTCTTTATCATGATCATTTGTGGCTTTCCCTCTTTGTTGACAGTGTATATGACATTTGTCAGGTCAGTAGTCCTTCCCATGATTGTGCAACTTATGGTGACGATTCAGAAATAGTTTAGAGGAGCAGGAAAACATTGCAGGTGTTTTGAGTAAATTAGCTGATTAGGGTATGACACAGATTTTGTTATATACTTAACTTTCCCCAATATTCTAATTTTAATCAAAACTTTTGTTTTTATATTCGTTTATCGTTAAACTAACCCCACTAATAAGTTTTCCTAACACTAAGTTTAGTTTTTCAGTAACAGAGTTGATGCAGTGTCGAGTAATGTGTGAAAAATTATTAAGCATAATTTACTTGCAATGCTGTTACAGTTTTAGCATAGTCTCCATAAATAGTACACCAATGCTTTTCTAAAGTTTTAATTTCTTTGTGATGCAAAAATAGATAAACATTTACATTTTAACACAGCATATTCAATATTCTCACTTCAGAGAGTTATTTTTATTTCAAAGGTAGTTTTTGTTATTATATTCTTCATCCCTCAAGCTGCAGTTACTCACCTAAGCAAAATCAGTGTTGCTATTTTGAAAGATGTTGTAGCTTTAAGCTAAGTTTGCTGATGCACCAGTTGTCAGAGAGGAAAAATGCAGTGGATGCATTTCCTTGTTTGCAAAATGAAGCACTCTGCTTATTACAGATTAGTAGGTCAACATTCTTTGTTATCCCAGGGCTTAATATATAAAGAGTGAAGCCCTGTGGGGCTGCTGAAAGCCCAGTATATTTGCAACCTTTCCTCTACCCAAAGGTATGTGCCAGAAAATCAATAGGAACCTCTCTGGCTCAATTAAAAACAACAGGACAGCAACGGAGACAAAGAAATTATGCCATTAGATGAAAATGACAATAACTACTTTTTTGTGTGATTCTAGTTAAATCTTGTTTGGCTTTGAAAAATGCAAAGTTTAAAGCTAGCTTAGACCGATATGTCATTGTTTTACTTAACATTCTGAGTAGCTATTTATTAGACTTGATCCAAATAATATAATGATATTGGTAAAAAAAAATTATACAAATTGTGTTTCAGAAAATTTCCTAACCTCGGTCTTTGTGATGGTCAGACAATTTACTTAAAAGGCATATCACACTGCAGTTTGTTCCCATGGCTCTCTGCAAGGAGCTCCTGCTCTCTCCCTCCTCATAAAATAGATTTAATCAGACAAAAGGGCAATGGTAAGTTTCCAATAACCATATTTGTGATTCATGTCTCTTAAAACAAGTGGCTAATTGGCAGGCACTGTGGCAGGAAAGATCAAGTTAACAACAACAACAATAATAATAATAATAGAATAAGAAGAGTATGCAATTGGTCAAAAAACAGTTTTCAGTATTGGTATTTTCTATAAATGAAGTAAAAATAAAAAACAGAGAATGCAATTTTACTTTCTAGGAAATGGTAATGTAAGAAAAAAGTCAGGGTGGAGTATAGCAATGTTGACCTGTTTTAGCCTGTTGAGCTTTTACCAAATCCAAGGTTTGATTCCTGACCTTAGAATGTTTGCAGCATATCTCCAACCTCCCTTTCTGTCGGATTAGTCTAAATAAAGGCACCCAGTGCAAAAGGATCTTTAAGTAAACTAAAGCTGAATTAACCTTCATGCCATAAAACTAATATTTTGTCGAAGCACATATGGTTTAGTTTCAGCAGTATTCTCAAGATTATACCTGCCATCACTATATGTACATATACGCACAAGTTGCCACTACTGATTTGACACAATAGTTCTTGTTTTCAGAAGTAAACTTAATCTCAACTTGCTTGCTGATTTGCATACTTAGGCAAAAGCTAGATTTACTTGTTCGCTATAACTGCACCATGTGTGCATGACAGAGCAGGTGAAAGAAAAACAGTGAAATGTGTGAAGATTTTACTGAAAATAGACGTGATGGGGTACATGTCATTGACTTACAAAGACAGTGTTTATGTATTTATACAGTTTAAGCTGGTTGATGTGCTCTGTAAAACATACAAATAGCAGTTTAAAAAATGTAAATGAAAAAAGCTCTCTTAAAAGTAATGTAAAATCACGTTTCACTGACAAGACAGCCAAACATCCTTGAGACTAAGCATGCAAGAGTTCATAATCAAATTGAAATCATTTACTAGTTTACTGAGTTATAAGCATCATACACTGTCCTGATGATGTACCCCTCCTGCCATAGTAAACACAATTATCATACTGCTGAGTGAACCGCAAGTGACTGGGTAACAACATATTTGTTTCTATCAACCTGAATACATCAGTGTCAGCTTTCCTCCCAGTTAAAGTGTGTTCTGCATTAGATTAGTTCAGACTTTATTCATCAAAGACTGAAGAGAAAATTATCTTCAATGTAAGTGAAGATAGCTCTTAGTGAATTTGATTTGTAGCCTTGCATGTAATCATGCTTTTCTTGTGTTACAAAATATTAAGGTGACAGTACTGAGTATGACAAACAGAATGTGAAACAATAGTGTCATTTCTGTTGCTACAGCACCATAATTCAAACTCCTGAAGACACATGTTCAAATTCACATTTCTCTACAGTCTTAAACAGAATATGTGTGTATTGTAATCTCCCCACTTCCTGTATCAGAACAACTCTTGTCGGCTCTGCAGAGGCAGACGCATTGCTGTGATTTGATCTGCTAGGTTGCCAGTACAGACGTTTTGCTTTGCCTGTTGACAGCTTTTATGTTCATTATTTGCTGATTGATAACACACAGAGGGACCAAAAACATGTCATTATGCCAAATGAAATGTATCTGAAAATGTGATTAGGTCTACTGCAAGGTAAGCATTTCTGTTGCTGTGCTACTTGTTATGTGCAGTCCCATCTCCTAGCAGTTATCTTACCACCACAGGCTGCTAGGGGAAGTGATAGTTTGATGAGAATACATTTGATATTCAACTATGATTGTGTGAACTGACAACTGATGATTAGCTTGAATGCAATGTGATTAATCAGTATAACATGCTGTAATTTATCTAAGATTTCCAAAAACAGAAAATAAATCCATAGCCATAAGACATGAAAAAAATATTTGCTGTTTCTAGAGCAAGACAATTTGATTTAAAATCCAGCTATGGCATGACATAGTGTCATTTTTTTAATATATATATTTATTTTCTGAGGCAATTTTAACTTTTGTAACTAATTCTTTTACCTTAGCATCACGGTTTGTGAATGACTGAAAGTAGTGTGAAGTGCTTTGGAGTCCTCTAGCTTGATAAACCTTTGTGCAGCACATTTTCCAAAATGTAATGAAATACTTAATTTTCTGATTGTGACTTAAACATTTAACTGGTAAGATGTTCCAAATGTGTCCGCAACAGAAGAACTTTTGCTTGCTGACGTTTTTTTTTTTTTTTTTATCATTATGTCATCCATCCATTCATTATCTGTACCCACTTAGCCATGTAGGATCATTGGGGTGGGGCTGGAGGTGAAGGGCTTATAAAGATTTTTCCAGTGATTACCTAGACGTATTTTAATAACGTTTGAGATATTACTCTGAAATACAGTTGAATAATTTGTATTTTTAATGTGTCTTACTTTGTAAATTTTTATTATATATTTCAAATTTATACTCAATTTAAATTGTTTTATCGTACAAGAGATGCTTGCCCCATTTCTAACCTGAAACAAACCTCTAAGCTGACTGAACATATTTTCAAATATAAATCACAGATGTGCAAATCATTTTGTCTTAACTGTAAGGTTTTTGAACATTATCTATGGCACAACAGCCTAATTTTATTAGACTTAATTTCCTGGCAAAATTATTTTGAAAACACTTGATGGAAGAAATTGAATATATGCATAGGTTAGATCTAAGCTGTTCATTGTGTATTACAAGCATAATGAGTTTAAATCCACATGTGTAATAGTTTTATACAGGTAAATTCTATGGAATTGCCATAGTATGAATTGGTTTGGTATGTTAGCTTGTATTCAACATTGTGTCTATGCTCTTGTATTTCTCAAAGTAAAATGTTTATTGATGCATTTGGCTATTGCTTTGTCTTTGAAAATATGCCAAATAACAATCTTTAAATCAAATTATTCAGTTACTGCTAATGTCTTTAATTGTAATAAATTCCTCTTGTGTTTCATTTGCTTCTCAATCATTCTAAAGTGTGTTTTAACAGTTCTGTGTTGCCTGTTTTTTTTACAGAAGGAATGGTTGTGCTTGAGCTGCCAAACTCAAAGAGCTTTGTCAGGACAACTTGGAGATTCAGAACAAATGTCTCAACCTACATATGTGCCTGCCAAACCAGAAATCCAGGCAACATCAACTTCTGACATGACAGTGTCCAAAACCTCACCTGGCAACATTGAGCTCACAACTGAAGTCATGTCACCAAAACCTGAACCTGCCCCCACTAAGGGAGTACAAATAGTTTCAGCTATAACACCGAAGGAAGAATCTGCCAAGATAAAAAACTTAGCTCCTGTTTCTTCCATAGAAAAAGAACTGGAGAGAAAACAGTTAGTCACAATGACAGATGTTTCATCTGTTGCCTCAGATAAACAGCCTTTTGAAGATTCCATTCAACAACCTGTCGTAGCAAAGCCTGATGTGTCAAGCTCCAAAACGTCTGACATGGAAACTTTTAAAGAGGTAACAATGTCAGAAGTTGTTCCAGAGAAAAAAACTAAGCTAGAGTTCCCTGTATCAGGGAGTATAATTGCAGAGGTGCAGACCCATGGTCATATCAATCTGATGGACACAACTTCTTCTTTGCAGGAGAAACTGCAACCATGTTTACAAGAACAGGAAAAGGCAGTGGAATCTGGACAAATAAAAGCAGCTAACAGCAAGGAACTGGATGATAAGATAATTGAAAAGATTACTGACATCTCAACTCAAGTTTCACAGCCTCTCGCTACAGCGAGACTGGTAAGAAAAGTAATCAAATATATATATTTTAAATATTTCTGTTATTTATACCAAGAAGATTAATTTAACTGAGATCTTCCTCAGTACTTTTTCCTTTTTACATCACCCTTACAAACAAGGTTTGAAATTGAAGAACTACTTGAAAACACCATATTTTTTAGATGAATACATATTTCTGGACAAAACTGACACTGGGCACTTTCAGTTGTATTTTCTCTAAAAAGGGCTAAAGAAAAAAATAATTTGTGCTTCTAATGTTAATTTTGTTTGTGTGAGTCGTGAAAACAATCACGGTTCAAAGTTACAAGTGAGGCCTCAAGTGATGCTGACATATTGTTCTGTGGTCAATAGTTTTCTTCGATATTTGGCAAATATATAGAATAATTTTATTGGAATATCAAGTCAGAGAAAAATCTAAGAACATTTCAAAGACGACAAAACTTACCTTAGCTTTTTTTAAACAAATACAAAAAAATATAAAGAATAATTCATATTAATGGTTAATATATTTCTAAATATGCTATATATTTAGAACAAATCTAAATATGGAAAATAATAAAAACACTTCCCCTTACAATACAGTTAATAAATCAGTTTTGTAGGATTGAACCTAGTTATACATAGCATGATTACACTTTTCTTTTAGAGTTTAGCTTTATTTGAGATGATTACTTTTTTGTTATTATTGAGTTTTGGAATAGAAAAGGCATCAGCATTTGTGTGTTTATGTTTACCTGTTCTTTTACTGAGACTATGAATCAACATTGCACAATCAGTGATGAAACACTTCGTACTGGTACTATGATGACATGTAAGAAATTTGGACTAACAGCAGCTTATTCAAATTGTTAAAAGTGAATAAATGTATCTACATTGTTTCAGGCCACAAATAGTACAACCCCGATCACAATGAAGTTGGAACTGTGTGGAAAACATAAATAAAAACGGAATATAATGATTTGCAAATTGAATTCACTACAAAGAAACAAAATGTAATGTTCAAAGGATACAATATGTTGTTTTGCAAATATTCATTTGGAATTTGATGCCTGCAATACGTTCCCAAAAGGTTAGGACAGGGTCAACCAAAGACTTGGAAAGTAGAGGAAAATGTTTGTAACATTCCACAGGTGAACAAGTTAACTTGAAACATGTTTATTGAAAAGCTTTGCTTTTCACAAGCAAGAATGAGGCACTTTTGTGAACAACTATACGCAAATAGTCCAACAGATTGAGAACAATGTTTTTTCAATGTACGATAGCAATAAATTTAGGGATTTTGTCATCTAAAGCTCATAATATCATCACAAATTTCAAAAAAATCTGGAGAAATAGCTGCAATCTAAGGTAGAAAAATAACATTGAATGCCTGTGACTTTTGATCTCTCTGGTGTACCACTGCATTAAAAGCTGTCACTATGTTGTGACAGTATGATATGAAACAAATAATTGAGAAAAAAGTTAACTCCTCTGCCTTCTCCCAGTGTTTCCAGTGCTAACTAAAGACAACCAACCAGAGCCAGGCGGGTCTTAGCCCTTGTCAATCAATCATACATGTTTTATAAAATGGAAGACATGAAACAGAATTAATATTAGCTGGAAGAACATGGTGATCTAATCTCTCTCTACCTCTACCTCTTCCTCACCTCATTGTATTATTAGTTAATTACTGACATATTAATATGGTCAATTAAAATGGTTAGCATTATTATTATAACAAATGCCCAGTGCCAAAGGTTCCTTATGCTTTGTGTGTGTTTTTATTTTAGTATTACTTAGACAATACTCAACAATATTAATTGGACATTTCTTTTGTCATTTTAGGCCTCAGTTGAAACCAAAGAGGAGTCAGCAGAAATGAGAAGAGATCTCACTCAAACTGAGCAAGCAGCAAATACACTCAGTTTTGGAAAAGATGAGTATGATGACGATCAACCCCAGATTTTACCTGTCCTTCAAGAACAGCTAGAGACGAAGATTTATGATACAGCGAAGAATGATTCAAGTACAGATCACTCTATGCCAGAAAAAGAGGAAGATAAACCAGAGAGAAGGCGTTTAAGTTTCCAACCAATGGAGAGCAGTGAAAGTGAAGTTACACCATCCCCTAAAATTGGAAGGAGGATCTTAAAGGTTAGCACTGTTTCATCTAGCAGTGAGGACAAAACTGAAGGTGCTGATTCTTCCATAGAAGATGATGAGTTCATCCGCAATCAGATTTTGGGTATGGGAGATGAGAAAGACATGTCCATATCAGAAGATGAGAAAGAAAGTAACTTAGAAAATGTGGAAGCTTTCCAGAATAATACACTTGACAATGCTTCTATCAAAGACACATCTGTATTGCACAAGGGTGAATCAGATATTAACACTCAGACTGAATTACCCATTAAAAATGATGCTGCAAATTCTCAACATATTCCCGAATCATTTCCAAAGACTCATTTTAAGAAAGCTATTCCTGTATTGAGGCAGAGGCAAAGCACTGATGAAGAAATAGAGAGCATCACTGAATCCTTGTCAAAGGGTTCATCCAGTATTCAAGCATCAAGCTTGACTCCAGGGTCTTCACCTACATCAGTTTCATCTTTGGAAGAGGACAGTGATAGCAGTCCAAGCCACAAGAAAGGTACTGGGCAAAGACACCATCGGAAAAGTAGACAGAGGCACCCCACTCAGCCTCTTCCTACTATTGAAAACTCCTCTGATGAAGAAAAGACAAAGACACAAGACAAACCACTGTCTTCACCCAGTGATGTGTCCTCTACAGAAGATTTAAGGCAGGTCACTGTCATCAATGAAGGCCATAAAACATTTGGCTCAGAGTACTCTGCCAGTAAAGAATCTGAACCAGAGGATAAGAGAGCTGTACAAAGAGGACGTAAACCTTCTCCAACAGTAATACCTTACACCCCTTCTGATCAATTTGAAGAAAAAGACACAACAGCAAAATCATTAAAGAGTGCTGAAGAAGCATATGAGGAAATTATTCAGAAAACAAAAACTATTCCAGGAGAAAGTCCCCCTGATATTGAACCACTTTATGGAGGACTGGCAATAGAGGACTATCTTTATGAATCTTTAGTAGAGGAACCAGAAATTAAAATGAGTGAAACTCAAGAAGAACCTGAATTTGACACTGCGTCTCAATCTCTTAAAAGGCTCAGGTCCCCTGAAGAAGTTTATGAGGAGATGATGCAAAAAAAAAGGGAACTGATGATGATAGAGCAAGAATTTCAACAAGCCTGGACAGCAATGGATTCTTCTTCATTGGAGGCTTTGGTCCATGAGCTTCCTGCAGAGTCTGAAACTTGTGTGGTGACTATATCTGCTGAAGATGACATACCCACTGAAGATACTCAGATCACTGAACAAAAAGATACACCTCCCTCAGATATTGATACTTTAAGTGAACTACCAGTAAAGAGAAAAAAACGTCCAGCACCCCCACGCCCATCTGAGCCCCCTAGGCGCACTGAGGTAACAGTTGTTGCCAGTACTCCCAGTGGATCCATAACTTTTGTCAGGCCTATGGTTCCTCAAGATCCTGCACTCAGAAAGGCACTGTTTCCAATACCAGACCTTAAGATTACTCAATGCTCATCTGGTGAAGAAGAGGATGATAGTCTTGCAGATGAGTATGCCATAGGTATTTCATCTGACATTACCCCCAGTGATGACTCTGAAACAAAAGAAGATCAGTCCATAAGTCCATCTTTGTCTGAAACCAATGACATGGAGCCTATATGTGTTATTTGTGAAATTCCAGAACCAAAACCCATTCCAACTCCAATATCAGCCCCAGAACTAACAACTACACCTTCTCCTGTTTCACCAGTTTCACCCCCAACTTCACCAGCTTCTCCAGATTCTAGTTTGGCCTCAAATGTGTCATCGTCATCTTCATTTCAAGCTCGAACACCACTTTCATCTGACTCAACTCCACTGTCCACACCAACCCCTCCAACTTCAATAAAAGACCATTCAGTTGAAGATACCTTATTGCCATTGTCTACCACATTTAAAGAAGCACCATCAAGTGAAACATTAATTCCTTTTTCTGATTTAGCCACTGTTGTAGTTACAATTCCAGATTTGGTATCTGATCCATCCAAAATTCAAGCAACACAGACTGTTCAAAGAAAGTCTTCTACAACTAAGACTGCAGCTCCACCCTCATTTGAGATTTCATCTGCAGTAACTTCTAAGGTGCAAATGCCAGACTTAGTTTCCTCTCCATCACAAGTACCAATTAAAGTTCCACCTGTTCTACAAGTTTCAGCACCAAGTCCAGCTCCTATTGTTGTCTCAGCTCAGTCTTTAGCCCAGATCACAGCTGCACCTATTGCTACCACAACTTCAGCTTCAACAAGTGATCTCTCATCATCAGTCTCCGTGGTATCATGCCTCGAGCCCGTCATTGTCCAGATGCCAGATTTGGTTTCAACTAATGCTCCAATTATTTTACAAACACCACAACCAATCTCGGCTCTCATAACTACTCCAGCTCAAGCTCAAGCGAAAGTAGTACATTCAGTCCCAGTACAATCATCTGTACCGTTAATGAGAACAGTGGTAGTCCCAGCTAAGATTCAACGTGAGCATGGAATTATATCATCTCCAGCATTAACTACTGTTGTCAAAAAGAAAGTCCCTCCTCCTCCCCCTCCTCGATCTACATCAGTTTCATTACCTAATACAACCTCTGAGATGCCCCTTATAAAGACAGCCATGTCCTCTGCATCAGCTATTGCACCCACAGTCACTGCCCAACCAATGCAATCTGTAGTTGTAGATATACAGCCAAGAATGGACATTGCACAATCAGGTAATGCACCTGTTCCTCAAGTAGTCACTCCAACTAGACAAGGGCATGTAGTTATCATTGTACCAAGCATGGAAAAAATATCTCTACTTGAACAAACCAAACAGGATAGAGATGATGCAGAGTCAAATGCTGCTTCTCATGCATATGGTAGTCAACAAAATACAAATGATACACTGTGTACAGACATTTCAACTGTGAAAGTGCTTTCAGCTCCACTACTTCAACCTAAACCTATGCATGGAGCAAAAGTGACATCAAGTGGGGAAGTAACTCCTGTAACAGACCCAACCTTGTCACCTGCACCCCTTTTACCCAAATCACTTGGAAGCTCTGTTACCACTTTAGTCACAAGCACTATAGCAACAGTTGCCCCTGTTTCTGTAATTGTCTCCAGTCCTTGTCATCTCTCTAAGCCTCCCCCACCCATACCACCCAAACCTATATCAATTCCAGCTGGACTAGTTTTTACCCACAAGCCAGGAGAGAATATCAGACCTCCTCCTCCTGTGGCACCCAAAGCAGCAACGCTGCCTAGGATGAAGGAACCTCCAAAAGCCCTGTCTCTTAGCATTGCAAGACCCTCGGAGTCTAAACTGGGTACAACATCTCCCAAGTCACCTGTGTCCCCTAGGCATGCAAAATGTTTACAGACATATGTGGTTATCACTTTACCATCCGAGCCTGGCTCTCCAACTGAGACAATAACAGTTCAAGCACCTGTTAGGCGAAGATCCATCCCATCTTCTGCAGTGTCAGACATTCAAACAACAGTACCAGCGAAGAAGACACCCACTGAAATTATTTCAGCACATGCTACAGTTAGGAGGGCATCTGTGCCCACTATTAAGCATCCACCTCCAATTATTAAAGCAGTCAATGTGGAAGCAAAGCAAATAGAAACCTTTGAAGTCGTGACTGGCAAAGTACAAGCAGGGGAATTCTCTGCACCCCCTGCTGTGCAACCAATATTTTCTGTTGCTGATGTGATTACAGTGTCATCAGATCAGAAATCCTGCATCATGGCACATGCTGTAGCACCTACAATCAAGAAGCCATATGTGTCACAAGACTCAATGACTCAACCCCATGTAACTTCTGAACCAACATCAGAATTATTTCCAAAACATTATCTGATTCTGAGAGATCAATCCATAGTAAATGAGCAATCTGGACCATCTGTGTCTCAGGATCCATGTGCAGTTACAGAAGTGGGAACAGTATTTGCAGCAAGTTTATCTGAAGAGCCAATTCTTCAATCAACCAAACCAATTGCAACTGTGCAACCAGGGTGTATTGGGGAAGCTGTTTTTGCGCCAGAGTCATTGAAACCACATGTAGAAGTAGTTGTCCATGGGACACCACCTACAGTACACTCCATAAATTATGATCAGCAAGTGGTATCTCAAATAGATGTGCAAGGTATAGAGCATATGGAACAAGACATGGATAAATGTGTCACAGAGACAGTTCTGATTAGATCAGCAATACAAGATGAGAGTTATGAATTTGCAACTGAAGAAGTGATTGAAGTTGTTGTTCATTCTAAAGATGAAAACATACCTGTGGTTTTTGAAGATGCATTCTCCTTATCGGAGCTCTCATCAACTCAACAAACGGATCAATCTATAGAAAATATGATTGCGGTGAGAGACCAACTATTGACACACGAGCTAAATCTTGATGCTAAAGAAACTACAAAGTTTGAATACCCCACAGAAGTTGTCACAACTGACCCTGGTTTTAGGTTGCCTGAGGTTGCTGTAGTATCTCCTGTACCTCATCCTCTAACTGTTGCCACTGTTGTGACACCAACATCTAAAGTGTCTGAGTTAATACAACCTACAGTTGCTGAAACTGTAGCTATTACAAGCATAGGATCAACAGTGTCACATCGTATGAAAGGAATTCAACAAGTTTCAACACAGAGAGATATTAGTTATACTCCACAGCAGAGTGAAATAAATGCAGCCACAATTATGCCATATCCTGTGGCATCAATGGAAGAACTACCATTGCAATCTAGACATGAAAGACAAACAAGATTTCCACCAAAACATAAAGATGAAATGATTTGTTACATGCCTTCATCAGAGATACAACACCATGTACTTGAAGAATTCCCAGTCATAACAAATGATGAGACTACTTACAGAAGGAGATCATCTTTCTCATCCATAGTACAACCACCATACACCACTAGTAATTCATTTACTTATCCTGCAGAGCTTGAAATGCCTGCTCAGGTAGCTAAAGCAGAGTCACTTGCTGCTAGCCAAGAATCCATAACCATGCAACAACCACAGCAGTTTGCACAAATAATTGCCATGCCAGCTGAAAAGGACTTCCCAGTGGTTGGCTATGAAGCTCAAGTATCTTACAGGAGGGAATCAATTCCACTATCAGAACAGCAACCAGAAGTCTTGACTCATCCATGTGAATATGATCATTTACTTGACACAACTACCCAAGATGTACGCACGCATATAAGCCCAGTAGCCTCAGTACCAGAGATTCCACTAAGTGTACCTGTGGCTCCAGTCACCATCACCAAAATTCAACAGGAGTCAATTGAAAGCCAAGAGATAAGAGGACCAGAAAAGGTGGTCTCCAGTATGAGTCACATGTATTCCTCTTCAATTTCCACCTCAGGTCAGCCTCCTGAAAGCCTGTCTAGTCGGGTCACCCAAGTGGTCACCACTGAAGTGCAACGGACTACTGTTTCTGTTGTCCATGAAAGACTTCAACAAGTTCCTCCACAAAGCATAGCCATCACTATACAACCAGACATAGCGAAAGTCCAACCCCTCACTAAACAAAATGGCAGGATTATTTATCCTGGTGATGTTGTTGATTTACGCACTATCAGGTCAGGCATAAAAATGACAGAGCAAGGCATGGATCTGACGCCACCCGAGTCTTGCCGACAATCTGTTTCAAGTGACTCAAGTGGACGTCATATTACAGCAGTGCAGCCTGAGATTGTAAATCTTAGTGCCGAGCTTATCCCTGCAACAACACTCTCTGTTGTCACTGACAGCATCACAATAGTCACATGCACAGCAACCATTGCCTCATACAATACCACTCCAGCAGAGAAACCGCTTGATTTACAGGGTCCTGTTGCATCACTGCCATTACCACTCACCACATCCACATACAAGCCATTTGAACCACTTGCACAAATTGTCTACAAACCTGTAAAGACCCCACCTGTATTATTCACTGATGTAGTAACTATGACTCAAGACATACCCATGAATCTTTCCATTGAAGCTCTTGTCTCCTCTGGAGGAAAACAGTCATTGACTTCAGCACCAACAATTATCAGCGATGTAGGTCCTATTGTATCTCTTGAGGCTACGGGAGCCATGGACTTGTCAAACTATAAACCAGTGAGGGCAATGGTGGCATTGTCTGATACCGACCAAGGAGTGGTGACCTCTATTGTAGAGGATGATGGGGTTCCAATGGACCTTACTGCTGGCAGAAGGACCATCTGCTGTGATGTAATTTACAAGCTGCCATTTACCGGAAGCTGCAGAACACAAGCTCCTGTAACAACTCAACCTGACAACCATGCTGGCTTCAAAGATCATGCAGGACTGTATAGCATTAAAGGTACTAATGGGATAAAAGCATCATTATCTGAGACTAATCTAACAAGCACAGGACTGTCCTTCTATGATCTCAAAAATGACTACTTCAGCGGCTCTGCTGACACAGCTGTCGACCTAACTGCTGCTAAACTTTCAGCTGGTAAGCAAATCTTTCTATATTTATATATTTTGTATTCTATTAGTTTGGCTCGCATGTATTTAAGACTGCACTCTTATTCTTCTTATAGGCAATACATTTTTATTCAAATCCTTTATTTTCTCTTTAACATACAGCATACTGCACTCACTTTATGCTTCCAGTTTTGTGATGTTTAGCACTTAAGTTCATAAAGATTGTTTTAATTGCCTAATTTGTTTTCTAACATGCATGACATTTTTATATGATCCCAACAATTTGTTTTGTTTGTTTTTCTTTTCTTCATACAGATGCATGCGTTTGCCTCCGTGTACTCCCTCAATACTTTGGTTTTGCATCCTGCTAACCAAACTACCTCCATAAATGCATGTGCTCTTTGTGGAACTCTTTCTAATTCTATTTGCATGATCCTTAGAAAATAAGTTAGTTTCTTACTTGTAAAATTTCTAATGCCGTTTACTGAAAAAAATTTATATATTTTTAATTGTGACAGGCAAGGCACTAGACTTCACAAGCAAAGCAACCAGTGTCTACTCTGCGATGATTACTTCACCATATTCCCAGGTTCCTGCTGCTGGGTTTGGTGTAAATAGTGCTTTAAGAACCTCAGATGGAATAGTTTATTCCTCCGTTGCAGCACCAGTTCCATCCACATATGCAATTACAACTCAACCAGGTTCCATCTTCAGCACTACCTTTACCCCTATATCAACTGTGCAGGATCAGTCCTTACTGCATTCCTATGGATTTGTTCCGACAGAGCTAGGGCAGCTTGTTCCCTTTGAGGCAGAGCTATCTAAAGAGTTCTTCCCTACAGCCTTGGCCGACATAATAACCGGCTACCCCGAAATGTACTCAGACACCACCCTGGAAGCAATTGCTGCTTCTTTAGATGCACTAGCTTCTTCACCAATATTTCCTGGCTTAGACAACACCAAAATGGCCCAGTATCAGATGGAGAGGGAGTTTCTAGAGTTAGAAAAGCTTAAGCAGCTATGTCTCGCTGAGGAGCTGGAATGGGAAAGACAAGAAATCCAGCGTTACAGAGAACAGGAGCAACTTATGGTTCAAAGGGAACTTGAAGAACTTCAAGCACTGAAACAGCAGCTTCTTCTTCAGCAAGAAGAGGAACATCATGCACACATGGTGGCCCAACAGGAGACCTATGCTCAACAGAAAGAACAATTGCAGCAAATCCAACAACTCCAACTCCAACTCCAGAGGCAACTTGATGAGCACTACTGCAGCACTGGTATGACAGGAAACCTTTTAGAAGCTAAATATGCAGGGGTAGGGGACAGTGGTCAGTACTGGCCTGTAAAAGATGACTCTACGCTTCCATCTACATTAACACAAACAGAACACCACCATGAGCAGCTTAACATAGTAAAACTTCCAGCTGACCAGGACCTAGGGAAAAAAATCCTTGACAGCAGTGTACAAACGGATGATGAAGACTCTGCAGAAAAGCAACAAATGGGAAGAAAAAAGAAAACGAAGAGAAACATTGACAGCTCAGCTCAGTCTGATGATGACGATCAAGATGAGTGGGATGCCCCCACCAAAGTTCGACGTCGTTCTCGAAAGCATAGCAGTGAAGGTAAACATGGCTCCAAGGTGTCTAGCATTGCCATCCAAACAGTAGCAGAAATTTCTGTGCAGACTGACCACTCTGGAACCATCAAAAAACCCAATGTCCAAATGGACACTAAGGTAGAAATCATTAAGCACATATCAGCTCCAGAAAACTTTCACAGAGGTGGCAGTCTGAGCTGTCAGACAGACACAGACAGAAGGAACTCACCTGTTGAGATTGGATATAGCACACAACTAACGGCAGATGTCCCCTCTAAAGCTAAAGTTCTCTACAGCCAAGTCTCTCCGTTATCTCCAGAAAAGACCTATGGAGGACAAAGAATGCTAACTGCTGACCCAACCAGATTTTCCTCTGGCCCTCGGAGTTTAAAGGCTGGCCATAAGTCTCTGTCAGATCCTAAATCTCTTAGTCCTTCAACAGAAGACAGAATTGGAGGATACTATACAGAAGGCTATTCTGTAAGTCTATTAAAGTTGTTTTGCAAATAAGTGGGAAAACTATTCAAAATATATATTTTCTTATATATTCTATATTATCTATTTCTGTGTTGTAGGTCAGAGGTTCTTCTTCTTGCAGTGGCAAGAAAGTAAAGCGTACCCTACCAGACCCTCCTCCTGAGGACGACACGTTGGCAGGAAGATCTGGATATAGCACCAACTCTGCTCGTCGCCGTCTTGCTCGCAGCACAACAATGGCTCGAGCAAAGATTCTGCAAGATATAGACAAGGAACTTGATCTGGTGGAGAGGGAATCCTCTAAACTACGCAAGAAACAAGCTGAGCTTGATGAAGAGGAAAAGGAAATTGATGCCAAGTTACGGTGAGTTGTTACACGTGTATACACTGAAACAAATTAAGTGTTAAGTGAGTAGTTTCAGATTTTGTTAGAATAATAATTAAAACAACAATCAGCAGATAAACTATTACAGAGATACCATTTAGTTAATCTGTATTAAGTTGTTTGCCTTATGTTCATGTGCATGATTCCTTTTTTACCTTAATAGCTTATGGGCTAAAAGACTACCTTGACAACACTCAATGAGACCTCTCCACTCTTACACATAGTAACAGGTACAAATGTGTGAGAAACTGGAACATTGTTTGGCTATTTAAAGTGTGCTCTGATAATTGTTGGTGTTTGGAATCTCAATTTTTTTTCCATTGATCTAGGTATCTGGAGATGGGTATAAACCGTCGAAAGGAGGCCCTGTTAAAGGAAAGAGAAAAGAGAGAAAGGGCATATCTCCAGGGGGTGGCAGAGGAAAGAGACTACATGTCAGACAGTGAGGTTGGCAACATAAGAGAAACTCGGGGGGAAGGCCTGGAGAGACCACGGACCGCTCCTCAGTCTGAATTTGATCAATTCATCCCCCCCCAAACTGAGGCTGATTCCCAATACAACACCCTCACAAGTCCCTATTCTCAATATGGTCAGTACGTTCCTCAGACCCAAACCACAAGCCATTACACCCAGCAGAATTTGTATCAGCAGCAGTCCCTATACCATCAACAGGTGTCTCCTTACCAAACACTAACGCTCTCCCATGCTCAAGCTCAGCCTAGCAGCTACCAACATGCTTTGCTTTTGCAACAAGGAAAGCAGCGTCAAACTACCTTGTCTGAGTTGGAGCCCAAAATTACCACCAACTATGAGGTGATACGCAACCAACCTCTGCTCATTGTTCCATCTTCTACAGAAAGTGGCTATGGGGTTGCTCACATGGGTGGCAAGTATGGCAACTTAGATTTGAGGTTAGAGGAAAGAAGTATGGCCTCTAGTCCCATGTCAAGTGTTTCTGCCGATTCCTTCTATGCTGATATTGACCATCACAATGCCAGGAACTATGTGCTTATAGAGGACATAGGAGAGCTTACCAAGGCTTCAACAGGGCTTGGCAGTTCGGCCATGGGTTCTGGATTTAGCCTGCCTGATAAAGAGCTATCAAAAGCAGACAGACTACTCAGGGCAGCTGAAGCCAGGCGTACAGCAGAGGTAAATATTTTATTATTGTGTCATTTTGTGTTACATCCAATCTTTGTCTTTTTAGATATTTATCTTTGATTATTTAACTTTTTTGATCATTTGGATTTGCATTTCAACATTGACGATTGCAAATTAACTATGTGTGTCAAGATTTCCCGTATTACAACTTCAGTTATTTTTATTCTTTTATTGTCATCTTATTATTGTAAAAGTGAACTCAAGTTATTATTTAAATGTAGGTAACATGTATTTGATCTTCTAACTTTACCAGAAATGTTACTACACCTTAAAAATACTTTAACTCAGACACTGTGTTTTATGTTAGGAAAAGAACATTTAGTATGACAAGCCTACAAAAAGCATTTCCTAATTGTAAAGTGGAAATGAAACAACAAAAAGTTAAATTTTTTTACAACAACTTTTGTCAGGTCCCTACTAGACCAGCTGTAGAATTTTTTTTTTTAAAAACAAGGACTTCAAACTTAGTCAGGTTGAAAGGCAATCAAATTGAATCAAAATTTAAGTCATATTTAGATCTAAACCTTTTTTGATGATTTGGCTGTTTGTTTAGGCCTGTTGTACAGTCTCTAAATGGCTGTCTTCCAGAAGAGCTCTGTATTTATCTAGATCCAGCTTCATCTTAACTCTCACCAGCTTTTTTTTTTACAAGAAAAGCAAGCTCGCCATGCCACTGCCAAATGTTACATACTGCCCCACTTTTTTTTTCTTTTTTTTCCAAAAAGTGGAAAAACTGTGATTTTCCAACCACTTCATGGCTTATCAAACATAATTCCTCATGGAATGCATTAAAATGTATGGTTGTGACATGACAACATGTGGAAAAAGTACCAGGGGTAACAGAGATTTCCAAGGCACTGTATGATTATGGCAACATCATAAGAACTTTTGACATAATTGAAGAAACTTCAATGATAAATGTATTATTTGTACTTAACATTTGTCAATTCATTGACAGATCATAATATATATAAAAAGTGGTTAAAATATGTTAATATGCATTTCCTTATTTCTATACATCAGGTAGCCGAATTTTTGGGCTCAACGCGCTATGGAAAAGGAGAAGATGACTCTATGGAGGAGCCCTATGAACTGAAGTTGCTGAAACAGCAAATCAAGCAAGAGTTTAGACGGGGAACTGAAGGGCTAGAACATTTAACAGGCCTTGGTCTTTCCCAGTATCTCTCGAGTGATAGCAGTTTTCGCCACTTCCCTAAAGGAGAGAAATATAGTATTGGAAGACTCACTCTTGAAAAGCAGGCTGCAAAGAATCTTCCCGCAGCTATGCTTTACCAGAAACAGATGAAGAACAAAAAGGCATTGCTTGACTCAAAGGCCATCACAAAATTTTCCCCAATTCAGGAGAGTAGAGACCTTGAGCCTGAATTTGGTAGCTACATGGGATCTGGAACCTCTTCTGTGTCCAGTCTAGCAGCTAGGGCTAGGTTACTTCAGGATGAAATAACTTTTGGGTTAAGAAAAAATTTGTCTGAGCAGCAAAAATATTTGGGGTCTTCTTTAGGCGCCAACCTTTCAGGTTCTCTTAACCTTGGCCAGTCCCTTAGCTTAGGATCCACTATCAGAGGCAACATTCAGGAGGATGGCACATATCCAAGTGGCACTCGATCCCGTCCCTCTTCTCGACCCTCTTCTCGACCATCTTCTATATATGGCTTAGATCTGTCTATCAAAAGGGATCTCTCAAGTTCCTCACTCAGACTAAAGACAGAGGGGGAGGTCCTGGACGCAGCATTTGCTCCTGGAGTATCCAGAGCAAAACCTACTAGTTTGCCTATCAGCCAAAGCCGGGGCCGTATCCCCATTGTGGCTCAGAACTCTGAGGAAGAAAGTCCTCTGAGCCCAGTGGGGCAGCCTATGGGTATGGCTAGAGCTTCTGCTGGTCCTCTGCCTCCCATTTCTGCTGACTCTAGGGATCAATTTGGGTCTAGCCATTCATTGCCAGAAGTACAACAGCATATGAGGGAGGAATCTCGGACACGTGGCTACGATAGAGATATCGCATTCATCATGGATGATCTGCAAGGTGCCATGTCTGACAGTGAAGGTAAATGGAGTCTGAGACTGTTGCAGCAGTTCAACTGTGCGGACCTGCTTGTAATGCATGCTAATGCCGAGTGGTTTTATTGACTTTATGCGTAAACCGTCTCTTTTACAATGATCAGTGCTTCACTTAATTGTTTGTGATACTTTCCTATATTTTTCTTTGACTTAGTAAATTCAAATTAAAGTTTGCATGTTTTTTTCTTTGTTTCTGTTTCTTTTATATAACTAACTCAAAAGTACATTAAACTCAACCTGAGTTTATGTATGTTACCATTCAATTCTGTCCAGTTTCGTGTGATTTCATTTGCATGTTTTAAGTTCTTCACTGATTAATTTCCCCCCAAATTTTAAAAACACAGACATTTTTATACCTATACATGTTTTCTGTGTTAAAACCATCTTGTTTTCATGAGAGCTTAAGACTTATGAATAGTACTACAAATACATACTATACAAAATATGTTTTGAATGTTTAATAAACAAGTCAAGTCACTACCACTATGGAGCAGAGCAACATTTATAGTCCTTTTGAATCTTAAACAATAAGTTAAGATGGAAAGTCAAACTGTTTCAACACAAATTTAGTTTAGCAGTTTCTGTAATTATTCTGTATAAATGTGATATATGCTGCAGCATATATTAAATATTGCAAATAGCACATAATAATTATATTATCCATGACATATGCATGTACAATCTAACATGTAATTGCTGTGTTGTATGCAATTTGCCTCACCTATAGATCATGAATGCCTACAATATTTATACAGAAAATCTAGTCTGATTTTACTTTTGTCATGGAGCTGCTTCCACAATAATCTGAAATATATCTGCAACAATTAGTGTTCAGAACAAAATGGTCTTAACTTGGTCATCACGTCTTAGTAACTATTCCATTTCTATAAGTCTCCAGTGTGGCAAAATCATTTTGATATTTATATAATTGTGTCATTTTTAATGTGGTAAAATAACTTTGGCTAGTAATGTTTAATACTTCCGTCTAATTCCATGACAGAAATATGCGAAGTAATCTGATACACAGACTGGCTTGTACATTTGTAATAATAACTGCCTCTATGGAAAAAGCAGCGACTATTTTTACTACAGATTTTTGTGTGATTTAGTCACGTGTGTCTCATTTGTGTTGGTGTGTATATAATCTTGGATAAATTTTTTTCTGTACTTTGCATCCTTGCATGTTGTGTATTGCGTGTTTTTCATTTCCATGTTAATAAAATTTATATTTTTGGCTTGTTTGTTGTTGTGGATGTCTCGTTGTGGTGTGAGATGTCCATTTTCTCTAGTGATTGACAACAAATATTGAAATGGACTGTTCATTTCAATAAATGTGTAATTGGTAGTGTTCAAATTTATAATATTAAATCAACTGACAAGAAGCATTATAAATAATAGTGAGTTTAGATAACTTTCTGGATTAAGTAAAGTCATGAGTGTTTACATTTATACACAAATGTGACAGAAACCTAAGTAGTTCACCATAAACACTTTTTAAAGAAGATAGTACTTACCATGGAATCATATTAAAGTGTATATCTGCCTTTATTACAGTGCTAAGTGAGTCCATGCTGGTTTTAAACAGAAAAAGATGCCAGAATCTTTCATCAAAGTGGTGGAGTATTCTACAACAACTGAGAGACCATTTATAACATTTTTAAATAATATAAAATATTACAAAAGCTCTTTGCTTAAATGCCCAAGAAATATATTTTGTACATGTTTATGCCTGGAATCATCCTTCAGGCTAGCAATATCACGCATTGTGTTGGAAAAGTATTTTTTTACATTTTGTCATGATTTTATCACAGAATTCACCACAGAGTAGCACAATAGTTGAGAAAGAATTGAAGTGTGGGAGAAATGACCGTTTTCAATATTTATTTTCTTTACAAAGAAACATCTGATTAGTGTGGCACACATTTATATTCAACTGCCTTTAGTCTAATATGGCAAAATAAAACACCAGCAAGGCCATTTTTAGGTAGATCATCAGCAGAATAGTCTGGTGGTGGTTAGAAAGGGGAGACAGAGAGACTTATGCAGAGTGTCAATTATGCTAAACATAATGTGGCTGCTTCCTTCCTCCCAGCAGCTGTAAGTCTATAACCACCACTCCTCCCAACAAACTCAGTAAGTTCTTTACATGCTTGCTGTTATTTTCAGTTTAAAATATTCTTGTAAGTAATCTGTAATTGTTGCACACAAGTACACAAAGCAGTTTGTATTTTTATTGTACCCTATTGCACATTTCTTAGTAACTAAATGTGCTATATTTGTAACTGAATAATTAAAAAAGTATGGCAATTACACAAGACGTCAACTTTGAAGGAACTGAAGAGAAACACTGTGGAAGAAGAAACTGTTAACTAAAAGTTAAGAACTCCACAAATCTGCCCTTACTAAAGAGTGTCAAGGAAAAAGCTTTTGTTGAGAAAAAGTCACAACAAATCCAGCTTAAGATTTTCAGCAATTCGATGTACAAGGGTATTTCAGGAGGGTTTGCTTTACTTGCTTATCACTCTGATCAAATGAGACAAAAATTGAAAGTTTTGGCTATATATGCCAGAAAATGAACACTGCACATAATCTTGAACATGCCATGCCCGAAGTGAAAGATGCTGGTAGCGTCACGCTGTGGGAATGCTTTTCTTTTATGTTTTTGTTTGTTTTGTTTTTGTTTTTTAACCAGAACAGTAGTCAGATTGGATGGATGGAGAAAAACTGGGCAATCCAGGAAAAATAATTAAAACTACAGGCCTCAGAAGACCTGAGAAATTGCAGAAATTCAAATTCCAACAACACAACAACCTTACACAAAGATTTGTAATATGCACAACGCAAGACATACAGCTGAAGTACCTTTGGTATTACTTCTTAACACCATGGACTAAATACAAGTACAAATGCATGCCACACTTTCAAGTTTTTTTTGTTTTATCTTCTTTGTGACAACCCTGCCATTTTTCTTTTCACTTAAGAGTCATTTTAAATCCCTACTTCCTAGAATACAATTAAATTTGTGGATGAAACATGACAAAATGTAGAGAATTTCAAGGGGCTTCAATACTTTGACAAGACACTGTAGTAGGAGAAATTTCTAGCATGTATCTTCCTGATTAATGCTTTCAGTGCATGTGCTTCCCTATACTCTCAATATAAAACCTTAGCAAACATTTGTGAGATAAGAAAGCATATTTTGAGAAAAAATTCTGAAAAAAACATATAACTTTGTACCCCAGCTGGAGGCCCAAACTGGAATATAGAAGGTGAGACAGCATTTTAATTTCATGTAGTTGCATAGAGAACTGTGACTTCATGCTGCACATCATAACTCTGAATGGTCCACTTTTCTGGCTGATTCTGTAAACATACCAGACTCATGCTGGAATGAACCACCCTCTCACTAGTATATAGTGCATATCATTTAGCATACCCGTAGTATCTGACATGTTAGTTTTATTTTGGAATGAACCATGGTGAATTAAGATTTTTATTTCAGGAATGTCTGCTCTGTGGTTCTGTAACCATTCTGACTCATTTCTAGTATTCATGCTCATGCACAAAAAAAAGGCAAAATCATGCGTATATATGTGCACAAGTGTCCACAAGAACTATGCTCAAAGTGCTACCCACTGCTTTTTTTCTCCAAGACATACAGCAGTTCATTTGCAGTCATCATTATTGGTGCACCTTATTTGTAGAATTGGATCTCTGATCATATGACACTTAGGAATCCTGTTTAACAACCTTCTGTTTATTCTTCTACACATATAATTAGTATTTTTTCTGAATTGCAAAGTCTTGATTGTAAAACCTGCAAAATCTCCCAATAATTCCATAAGCTTAAGATGTATTAGGCTTCTGTTAGATGGGTTTTGGAGAGATTTAGAGAGAATTCCCCTCAGAGTTTGCCAGGATTATGTCAACATAGTACTGAAATGTCATAGTTACACGGATTTACATTCTAAACCCAGCACTTTGAATAAAATGTATGAAATCATCAAATGCTTCCATTAGAAACTGTTTGTGTTTTAGAAAATATTTTTTCTTCATCTATTGATTAATTAAAAAAATAAAATAAAAATCAGTCTTGGACAATCTACTGATTGAAATATCAGTCTCCAAAAATAAGAATGTTGAAATCAGAGGTATTGCAAGGCATAATAAACATACTGTTAAAAACAGATTTCTCTTATATAGTTTGATGAACATTTTGTTTTGAATAAGAGAGTTTTTACAGTTACTTCCCTTTTACTTATCTAGAGGATACTGAGATCTTAGTGCATTTTAGCAAATGAAGCGTTCAAACAATTAATTCAAAATTGGAAAAAAGTAAAAAAAAAAAAAAAAGATTGCTGGGTTAAGATTTATCCAGCTATTGGGAAATTTGTCACTGGCTGTGAAGTTGATTGTGTAATATTTTGAACAGTTTTCTCTCCTTGTTCAGCCTACCACTTGAGGAGAGAGGACACAGATTGGTTTGATAAGCCAAGAGAAGGGCAGCCTCAGAGTGGATACATGTCAGACAGGAGACAGGTGCGGACTCAGCATCAGTTTCCGATGTAAATTTCTCCAGAATTGTTTGAAAAGTCTTGCATTGTTTTTTTTTCTAATAAAATGCTTAAATTATTTTTTAGATGAAATTGGTTCCTTACACTTTCCCTCACACTCGTGTGAAGCTTAAGAGAGACATGACAGACACCAGCGTCTCAGGTAAAACACAAACACATGGACACTATGAAATGGTCAATGGGTTTTATGCTTCAGATTTTTATGATTACAATCTATTTTCTACCTCAGGCAATGGACTTGGGGTCCGTGTCGTGGGTGGCAAGGAGATTCCAGGCAGTCGTGGTGAGATTGGAACCTACATTGCTATGGTTATTCCTGGAGGCATGGCGGAACAAACAGGGAAAATTGTAGAGGGTAAGTGGATAATGTAAAAGAATCTTAAGGCAAGAGTAGGCCAGCATTAAGGTAAGGGAAATTATAGAGCTTACCAATGCATGACAACATCATCGGAGTCAAGTATTGCCCAAGTTATGCATGCAAACTGTAGGAAGTTACCTAAACCCTCCAAGGAAGTGTAAATAATGTTTAACTGTTTCAGTTTAACAGTTTGCCTTAACTGTACATATTTATTTATTTTAGAGTTGTGAATGTCTTTCTCTGAAATCTGATAATTATATTTTTCAGCAGGCAAAGTAGAGTAAAAGAGTTAGTACATACTGTATGTAAAAGACAATTAACCTTAATTTATGGGGTGCACTTTGTAAAGTTGCATATTCATGACTTAAATGCTCTAATTTGAGTTATGAGAGAAAAAAATGGGGTTCAATTTTCATAATTATTACTCTGTCACAGTTGTAAAAGAAATATTGAATTGGCAAGCTAAACATTTAGCTTATAAGCTACGTATTTAGTTTACAAATTAAATATTTAGCTTGGTGCTAAATATTTAACATACAAATTCACTGCTGTCATAGGAGAGGCACATAAAGATCATGTGTCTTTCTGTGGCAGGCCATGCATTGGTAGCTGGGCCTTCAGAGGGACTTTACCAATGTACAACGTAGTGAAGCTATAAGATTTTTACAAAAAATTATTATTTATTCAAGTCAACATAACCAGTACCTTCCCTGAACACAGAAAGCAACAAAATTAACCCACTTTTTTCACAACAATGGCAGACCTATGTGTCCTGTCTGTACAGCTCGACCTCTTCAGATTATCTGGCATCTTAAAGCATCATCTTAGTAAATAAGCATAATTTGCATATGCACCTCTGTACAACTGAAGGATTATGAAAACACGCCACTAGATCAGAAAGTTTTACCCGTCTCCTGAGGCCTAGCACGTTCACTACGTCGTTCCCAGTGCTATTTACATTTTCATTTTGTTGCGTAAATGCAGTTTCTTTTTGAATACGTAGCAGAAAATATTCTGCTATTTTTCTTTTTGGAAATGATGTGTAAACAGGTTCCCGAGAGATCAACATGGCAGTCCAAAGTATACTGCCTCTCTGTCACTGCAATTGAATTTGGTTACTAGCTTTTTTGTCAGTAAACAATGCCATTTAGATTTTTTATCTATGCAATTGTGGCTTTTAAACTTAATACTTCTTATTTATTTATTGGTATGATCTTGATGTAGTCTGTGTACATTACTACACTTATTATATAAATTATGAACTTATAAAAACATTTAAGGAGTGATAATCAGGATATATACTGTTATTGGAAAATGATTCCTTATCTTCAAAGATCATTAATGTCAGGAGGTAACCTGCTTTTATTCTGGATAATTGATATATGCCTTATTTAACACGTACTGACTGAAATGTAAGGTGTAACTCTTTTTGTAATGGAAATTAGTTTTTATTTTTCATTTTGTTTATTATTATAATATTAACATTTCAATTTAAGACACAATTTCTACTGTTTCCATTAGTCATACTTTTTGGGTTGACTTGATATATATACTAGTACCATTTTCACTCTAGCTTTGTTGTTGCTCAGTTTGTCATGAGAAAGTCTGCCATGTCTAATTAAAATGTGGAAAACTCCTCCCCCACATTAGTGGGCTGTGTTAGTCATTAAACTATATTTAGCTTTAGAAATACACAAAGGGCAGCACTGAAAAAATAGCCACACTGTAAATGAACCTGTAAATTGCTACTTCATTTGTTCTTAAAATCCCTATACATTACAATAACTGATTTTCTGAAGATGACAAATCAAACAGGGGTTACAGTGAAGATTAACTACCATGTAAAGTGAGACATGTAAAGTGAGTAACAGTGTCATATAGGTCCAGTGCCAAATTCTGGAGAGAAAACCTGGCTATTAGTATTGGTGGGAAAAGTGACAACGCTATGATTCATTAACATTTTTTTTCATACAGATAAAATGACAATAGCATGTTTCCTCTCAACAGGACAGAATAATTGTGTTTGTTTGAAACTGGGTATGTTATTTACAGTTACAGTGATGGGATTCACATGGATTTAATGGCGTAAGACCAGATTATCTTGGTTTCTTTTAGATTCAAACGTGTAATTGTGTGTTGTTTCTAAATACTTCATAATGGTAAATGGACTGAATTTATATAGCGCTGTCCCAATAATTTTGAGTCACATTCACCCATTCGCACTCACTAAACTCACACCATTTATACATGTATAGGCAGTTTGGGGATAAGTGCCATTGACATGTGGTAGGAGGAAGCTGGAATCAAACCAACAATCTTCCGATCACAAGACAACTACTCTACCCTCAGAGCCACAGTCACTCTGTACTAATTCTTAAGTTCCACTGCATGTAACTGTAATTTATTTTTTTAAATAAAACGATTAAACGATAATAAAAAAAAAGTAAGACTACTAAACTTTATTTTTTCACATCTGACCTCTGATTCTAAAATGTTGCATAGAGGACACAAATGTCCATTATTCTGGTGGGTTGCAGTAAAAACTGAACTTTCTGGATCAAAATATTGTTAATTTATGCATTGGGAAATAAAGCCTGAATGAATAAAAAGTCTGGAAGGTGAAAAGTATGCTTTTGTTTTTAACCTGATTTCATCTTGTTGCAGGGATGCAGGTATTGGAATGGAATGGAGTTCCGCTAACAGGGAAGACGTATGAAGAAGTGCAATGCATTATGGGCAAGGCTGGTGCAGAGGCGGAGCTCTGTGTGAGACTGTGAGTAACATCTGTCAATGTTTATCTCCCAGTCTCTCTGGTACTCTCACATATTTTGTTGCAATAAGGCAACATAGCACCTTTGAGCAGAATCTCTCCACCCCTCTGTTCATCTCATTTATTCATCACCTCTTCATCTGTCAGATTTTGAATGTGTGACTTATTGCTTCTAAGGCACGCAATTTATAATTCCATAATTTATTCTCTCTGAATCCAAGCAGTGACCTTAATATGCTGTCTGACCCTGAGCACCCTCAGGCCCTGGATCACCAAATCCTACTCAAGGCCGGTACGCATTAAAGATTTAGTGATATCTATGAATATGTTCACCTAAGCTACATGAATACAGCATGGAGTATGTTGCATATGTCTCTCAGCAGGAGGTCAGCGATCTCCTGGTGTGGATCCTAAACAGTTAGCTGCAGAGCTCCAAAAGGTATCCCAACAGCAAACTCCTGACATAGCAGGAACAGGGCCTGGGGGCTTCGGAGTCCTGTCTGCATTGGAACGCTCGGCCCTCCTCCACTCTGGCCCTGGGTCAGCAGCCTCCAGTGGGGTCCCAAGCCCTGGGCAACCAGGATCCCCTGCCATCAACAAGAAACAACGCCACAAGGTAGCTCACAACCTAAAAGGTTGCTCATAGCAGCAGTTATATAACTGAAAGTGGTACACAACAAAGAACTGCCACCTTTGGCTGAGATGACTGCCAATGAGTGCAAGCCTGATGTTTGCTATATCTGGAAATGTGTCTTTCACATTATTTGGAGAGCTGCTTTATAAAGCCTCATTCAAAGGGTTTTGAGCATGAACAGAGAGCTTAAGGTCACACCACAGGCATCTCAATCAGATTTAAGTTCAGACTAATGCCAATACCTCTCTTACAGCTTTTTAGGTCAAATATGAGGCAAGCCGATTTGTTTTGGTATTGTTAACATTGGTTGCTGTTTTTAAATATTTCTTATTGTTGAACATTGAGTCTGGTGAGGTGGTGAAGTCTCTCCTTAATAGGCCAAGTCAAAATGTGCGTGTTTGTTTACAAAATCACAAGCAAGTAACCTTATTATTCCCTATTTCTTTTGTTTGTTTAGCCAACAGAGGTGATGAAACCACCTCATCCAATTACTGGAGAAATTCAGGTAGGAAATTTAGATTTTTATTTAATTCTTCTAAGATCAAACAAACAAAGGAATACTGATCCGCCAGTGTGATTCACTCATTTTCCTCTGCTTTGCCCAACAGCTCCAGATTAACTATGACAGAAATCTGGGAAACTTGATCGTACATGTTCTGCAGGCAAGAAACTTGGCCCCCCGAGACAATGACGGTTACTCTGACCCTTTTGTGAAGGTCTACCTTTTACCAGGGAGAGGGTGAGCTCTAAAAAGGGCTTCAGTTTGGACTGAGGTCTTGTCTGTGTTTGCCTATTTGATTTCAAGTCTGTCTTATTTTCTCTTCCCCGAGTTTTTATGACTTTGTAAGTGTTCTGTATAACACTGACTAACCCCTTGAGTTTGTCTGGGAGAAGGACATGATGATATGAGGCAGTCTTTTACCCTGCATTATTGATTATTTGGATTTTATATTTTACAAAATTACCCAAAATATTATATTTAGATCTTTGCCAGAATGTGTCATAATAGCTATTATAGATACTTGCGTCTGCTTTTGTATCCCTTTAACTTTTTAATATTTTGTCCTTTTACAACCACAAACATCTCAATGTATTTTATTAGGAATTTATGTAATAGAACTTAGCAAAGTTGCAAATAATTATGGATTTAAAGAAAATTATATAGTGACAATGCCACTTTAAAGATTTTGATGAAAATTAAGCTGTACAATCATATGGGATTTTAATATTTAATATCAGGTTAAATCTTCTATCTTCATGCAAAACAATACTGAACAAATGACTAAAGGGGTAAGTCTACAGAAATCTACAGCTCAGGTAGGATACTGGCCTCCTGACTTAAACTCATGGGTGTCTCAATGTCCTGTACTGCAGTGTGTTTAAGATTCAAAGGATTGTGCCATGTAGGTTATTGTATGCTGACTTGACGTTATCATTCTGTTGAGAAACGACATAGCTGTATAGAGAATTGAAGTTGCTGGTTTTGGATCTGCCTGCAGTTTTAACAATAGCAGCGCATTAAGTGAACAAATTAGGTCCGTGTTGTCTACTCCTCCAAATATTGAATTAACATTAACAGCTTGGCACTTTTCTCTTCCCAGTGGAAGATGGTTGATTACAAAGGGCAATTTCCGGAAAGTGTCACAGTCTAACTAGCATCAAAGGCACATGTTAGTAATTGGGTAAAACTTAATATCTCAACACAGTCCACGGCTCCGAGAAGCAATTGTGTTCACAATAGCTGAAAGCCCCGACCATAGGCCCATACCCTCTGTATGAATAAATAAATACGTCTGGAAAAGTGGCTAGCTTTTACTAGGCTAGTCCGAAACTAATATCGGTGCAGGCACGTGCGCAGTGCTGTTCTAAATTTAGCATTTCGACGTAATTTAAGATCAGCGCCATTATGTGTGACGGGTACATGTCATGTTTGAAAAGAAAAAAAAAAGAAAAAATTCATTTTCTGCTCACATTTAAAATAACATATTACTCCTGCCATAGTTTCTCATGCTTCACGAAATAATCCATTCCACTTGACTATAATACTCATATCACTAAAGCAGCACTATGGATTTTCCTGGTTACCTACAGCGCCTCACTGCACTGCAAGTCCAGTGCCAACAAGGTAATTGCTTGTGCAGGTGACTGAAAACTGGAAAAGATGAAGTCAGTCACATTTACAATTCAGTCACAATGTCTAGCCTCTGTCATGAGGTGATAGAAATTTCTAGCTTTCTTGTGCTTGTGGTTCAGTTGAAGGAGCTGCGATTGAACTGCAGAGGTGACTAAGGCATATTTTTATCTTTGCTGGAAAGAAGTCGAACATTTATGTGTCAGTTATGTGTTGATCTGTCACATAAAATCCTAATACAATGCCTAATTTCTAATTGTTACACGGCTTGCTGAAAAGTTCAAAGGTGCCCAAACTGTCTCTCCTGAATCATCTAATTTGACTTAGTCATTACATTTTTCTACTTTTTTTTACCCTAATGTTTCCACAGTTTCTACCTTACATCTGTTCCTCTCTCTTCCCAGGAGAGTGTGAATAACAAGAAAGAATCAATAAGGCTTTTAGCTGTCTAACAATATCTGTTCTTAGATAATGGCCCCATCAGGTCTGCTTATGAGTTTACGCTCTCTCTTGACCTACAGGCAACATAAGTTAAAAAGGAAAGCTCATTTAAAATACTTTTGCTCCTCAACCTCTTTAGGGTTGAGAAGCATTTTACAATCCATTTGTCTGACATAAGCAGAACAGAGTACATTGAGGGTACTTCACCGGCAATATTCATTCATCGTTAGGGTTTTTTGACTCTTTTCTAGCATATATGATTTGGACACAAAAACATGTGATGCATAATGCAGCAAATATTGATTGCCTCAGCTCTCTATCCTTTATTGCTTTTTCTTTGTGCACTCTGGGCTTCTCTGACTGTTATTCGTATTTTTTTGCCTTTCTTGTTTGTGATATCTGCCCTCCTCTTCCTCTTCTGGACTCCCTCAGCCAAGTCATGGTTGTCCAGAATGCAAGGTAGTGTGGTGCTGATCTTTTCTTTTCGGTTGATATATTTTATTCTTTTGGGGATGTTTTCTAGTGGTTTTCCATCCTTCTGTTGTGGCCTCTGTTGTTTGTCCAGTTATATTCTTTATTTCACTCTGACAACACTCATACCACTGCATTCTCCGTCAACGTCATGCTTCTAGCTTTCAAAACTCCCAAATTCTTATCTTTAACATTTTTCTTCCATAAAAACATCTCAGTCTAAATAAACAACGCTTAAATAACAACTCTGTGACCATTGACCATTGTACCAGCATTTACAAATCTAATTCATAATTCAAGTATATTGGTTCTAGTAAATATATGCCAGGGACCGAGCTGGGAAATGTTTTAGCTTCGTTATTCATTTTAACTGAATTTTATTACTTTTATTGCTATATGTCATGAATCATCAGTGCTGATAACAAGAGAAGGACCAAGTATGCACAGAAGACAACAAATCCAGAATGGAACCAGACTGTCATCTACAAGAACATCCATTTGGAGCAGGTACTCTGCACATGTACATATAATTTGTTAAGTGTACACTCATGAACATCCTATGACACTTTGCTGTTAGACTGTCGTCCACTGTGAGCAAAGGTGATGTCTCAGCCTGTTATAAATCAAATGATTCAGTGCTTGTGGCTTTGCTTCGGGGATGTTTTCAGAATCTCAATAAAGCCTCTTGCTAGTACCCTTAGAAGATTAGTTGAGTACAGAAATGTCAGCTACACAATTTCAACAGCCCAGCAATGTTCATCAAGGAATAGTGTTCTCCCTGGGGGCACCCCGAGGCAGCCAGATTGTAGCCCAGGAGAGCTGTTGCTACAATCCAGGAGCTTGATATTCTCACTATGTGAATATGTGTGAATGGAAATGACTGATTTTTTTGTAAAGATTCTTTGAGAACCATTTTATGGTTGAAAAGAGCTATATAAGCCTGATGTCATTTCCTTGTTTGCACATAATGCATGTTAGAAGATATGCAATGTGACACCCATCTTTTTTGCTGAATATATTCACTTCTGTCGAGTTTGCAATACCTAATGGTTTTGACAAGATTCCTTAAAAAGACAAAGAAATATAGTTATACTATTATGAACACATGTTCCTTCATGTCACCTAATTGCATAATAAGCTCATCTCAGTCTGTGACCATCTGTTCTCTTTCGTTCTCCCTATCTAGTTAAAGAAAAAGACACTGGAAGTAACAGTGTGGGACTATGACAGATCCTCCTCCAATGACTTTCTTGGAGAAGTAAGAGCTGCTTCATATTTAATGTTTCTCTCACATGAGGTTTCTGTTTTCCAGATTTTTCTTTTCAATATCATTAGTATATCTGTTAGCATCTCTCTTTCTAGACAGACAGACAGTCAGATAGATAGATGCATGTCTTTGGTTGGGTGAACACATTTCTGCCTAAGATCAGTAGCTGTTAGTGATCAGCAGCACACAGCTGGCAGATGTTTAGTGTACTACGGAGCAGAAAGCTGATGTCATTTCTCCCTACATCCAGTGGGTGGCGCAGGTTGCCGCAATCAATATTAGCCACAGAGGCACACCCACTAGAAGAAAACGCACCCAGTACAACACTTTCATTCTATTGGCTGAGAGGTTGCCAGGTGACTGTGCCAAAAGGCAGTTCTATGTTCCATAAGCGAGCAGAGACAAAGTCTGAGTGCGAGGAGAAGTTTTGAGAAGAAAGACATGAAGTACTGCTTACAAAATAATAATGTAAGTAAAATTATTAAAAGTTTTGAGAACAAAAGACATAAAATCCTGTTTTCACACTGAAAATATGTGATTATGGGTGAAAAAGTCCACCAAGCGATTTGAGAGTTTTGCAAGTGAAGATTTGTTCCAAGCAGAGACTAAGTCTGAGTGCAAGGAGAAATTTTAGGTACAAGCAATACAATTATTGAGAAGAGAGACATGAAGTCCTGCTTTCAAAATAAAAATGTAAGCAAAAGTATTAAAAATTTTGACAACAAAATACATGAAATCTTGCTTTTGGACTGGAAATGTGTGGTCTTTGATTATGGCACAAAAATTCCTCCACAAGGAAATTGTCAGAAAACATTAAGGAGCAGACAGGATTGTGTAGGTCAAAACCCCCCCACCCCCCTTTTTTAATGTCTCCAGATGTTGTAAAATGGGGACAAGAAAAATGACTTTACATTTTGGAAGCCATGTGCCATGTTCCTTTAATTTCACAATGATGTGTCATTTTGTGTTGAACTGTCAAATAACACCCCAATGAAAACATTGACGTTTACGGGAAAATCCGAAAAGATTTAGGTATGCATATTTCATATATTTGACATCTAGTGTACATGTCTATCTGTTCTTTTGAATTGTAATATTGTGTGTGAACTTGACTGTGTTTCAGGTTCTGATTGACTTGTCAAACACAGCTCAGCTGGACAACACTCCCCGCTGGTTGCCTTTGAAAGAGCAGAGTGAAAGCATTGAACAGAGCAGAAGTCACCATGCTTCCCAAGCTCCACCAGGGTCTGGGTCAGGACAGGGCCATGGTCAGGGACATTTCACAGGTCAGGGTCATATGTCAGGATCTTTACAGGGACATGGAATGGGACAAAGTCAAGGACCAGGACAGGGAGATCTGAGTCATGAGTCACCTAAGAACTCTGTGATCAAGAGCAGAAGCCATGGAATCTTCCCCGACCCAGCCAAAGGTAAAGTACATCAATTTCACGTATGCATTTTAAATATCCAAATGATTTACATAAAACACTGAAATATGTTTCACTGCCTTGATCAGACTTTATTTGGTTTAAAAACTGTGGCATGGTGCAAGCAGATCTGGCAAAGTAAAATTTTCATCCTCCAGACATGCAAATGTTACCTTTGGAAAAGTCCCACAGCAGCCCAGGCAGCTCCAAGTCTTCCTCTGATGGTCAACTGCGCTCGCATGGCCCATCCCGAAGTCAAAGCAAGAGTAGTGTCACTCAAGCCCACCTTGAGGATGCTGGGATAGCCATTGCTGCCGCAGAGGCTGCTGTGCAGCAGTCCCGCCTGCAACCAAGTAAATCCTTCCCTTCCCCATGACACAACTCCCATGACATGCTTCCTTTTTATCCATGCATGCAAGTTCTGTTGAGACTGTTTAATTAAACCTGAATTGTTCTGCATTAACCTCCTTAACATTTACCTTTGGACTCTGCTTAGGTCATATTTTCTTTCTGGGCACACATTGTTTGATTGATGATGGTAGTAAAAATGAATTTCTGTCAGAAAATAAATATTTTTAAAGTAACTAATATACTACAAAAATACACAAAATCAGGAGCTATTTTGAAGTACAAAAATTAAGTACAACATTAATATCAAAAACAAGACAAATAGGACACCTTAAATTTGATAGTAATTTATAGAATAATGTAAAAAAGACACTTACAAGATCACAATTGATTACAGAGGACACATTGTAGTGAAGATACAGTTAATTGTAATATAGGCCTCAAAGAATACCTCCCCCCTAACTACTCTGTTTTTGGAAGTAGTGTGCATGTGTCAATCCCAAGATTATGGTTTCTCATTACCACACTTGTTTGGAGATATTCTGAATGTAGAAACCAAATTGGGATGGCATCCCCTAATATTTCTTTTTTGTTGTTTTGTTTTGTTTTGTTTTGTTTTGTTTTGTTTCATATATTAAAGTAAGTAAAACTACTTCTATATGCACTCAATGTTTTTAATCTCTGGGATTTCCTGAACTCAAGCTAAACTTCAATTCCTTTCTAAGATAAGTTTGCCTATTTTTGGAACTTTTTAAGCATGCAGCTACAGACTCCCTTGCAACTCTTGTGTGGCTACTAAATACTTTGTTGTGTCACAATACTGCTCTATATGTGCATGTCTGACATGAATGAACCCCAGAAAAAAAAACAAAAAAAACACACACACAAAAGACACGCACACACACGCACGAATGGAACACCATCTTCCAACCCCATCCAGTCCTATCCTATTCCCGCACTTTAAACAAACGGGACACAAATGTGAGACTGATCCAAGTCATACCAAGAAACACCGAGAGGTTTCAAAAGCTGTCTGGAGTCTCACTCTACACTCACCGGCCAGTGAGACTAAAGCTTTCGGCTAACCCATGAGAGCAGCTGAACTATCAAGGGAAGGTGAGGCAACATGAAATAAATGTACTGTCTAAATACTCTGATAAACATAACCAACCATAAAGTCATAAAGTAAATCTGTTAAAGTAAAACTAAAATGGAGAGAAGTAAAATAGATTTACCAAAAAAAATCTAACTATGGGAACGATGAACTGGTTCTAAAAATAATCTTTTAACGACCATTAAAATTTGCTTTCAGATTAAGATTTGTCTGCTTTGTTTTGATGAAAATACGTGTGTTCAAAATAATAGCAGGTCAATATCACTAACCACGTACGTTTTAAGATAAATTATGTTTCTACATTGAAAATAGTTTACATGTGGATGGATGTAGTAGCACAGTAGAAAAACACCAGGCCCAGCAGTCATTACAGTGACACGGCTCATCCTGTGTAACTGAATTATGGTGAAAGAAACATGTATAGGCAACATGCTTAGCCAGACATCCCTTACATTAGGGGATCACAGTGTGATCTTAGGTCAGAAGTAATATATATGTATAGTCCCTCCAGTGCAATCTGGTGTCTCCTCTAGGTGGGACACTAATTTATCTTGCTACCTGACAGAGATGTTCGGGACACTTCCTGTTTAGATGCCTGAACCACCTCAAATGACTCCTTTCAATGTAAGGAAGCAGTGCCTTTAGTCTATGCACCTACCTGGAAGACAGAGCTCCTCATCCTATGTGTCAGGTAGAGACAGGCCACTCCACAGAGGAAGCTAATTCCAGCCAAGAAAGTCTGAAGTAGATGGATGAGTAAATCAAGAGCTTCGCTTTATGGCTCCTTCTACACCACAACAGACCAGAGCTATCCATCCTCTGCTCCTTCTTACCGTCTCTCAGGAGCAAGACACCAAGATAATTAACTTTTTCTGTTTAAGGTAAAGACTGAAGCCTCCTCCAATAGAGAACAATCTTTTCTGTTTCCTCACACAGCTCCCAGACTCACCTCTTCCTGTTTAATTTTGGAGTAGGAAAAACTCAATTGCTTCTCTGGTTTCAGAGCTGAAACTGCATTGGAGGTGTCTCCAACTCTAGTTGGCAGCACTCAACTTCAAAGTCCAGTTCTAGTTTCTTTACTGCGAGTGAAATGACATTCAACATCCCAGTGGCCAGTTTTTCATAGGATACCCTACCAATGCCAGAGCCCACGACAACTTAGCTCCCAGATTCACAGGCTTTCTAACCAGTAGACACATGACCACATATTAGTTCAGTGAGTCACAGGAAATCTAAATCTTTAACGTTTTCACTTTGTACAGAAAAGGTTAAGAAATTGTTAAGACTGAGTCACTGCTAACTTTTGTAACAACCCATTATTCAGTGCTGCTCTCTTTCTGTAAGGTGATTACACATTTGATAGCTTTTTCCATATCTTAGTTTGTAAAGGCTTGTGTTGTGATCCTTATTACGCAAACAATTTTGAGGTATACTCATTTTTAAACACACTGCTATTATTTTCAACACAATTGTTTTTGCGTTCTGTAAAGTAGCCTTACTTAATCCAGTCATTTAAACTGCTCTTCAGCTTAAAGATGGGGGGGTCTAAGTTAGATGTTATGGTATTACTTGTGGTGTTTCATCTTTTTGACAAAGATGGCAAATGTGAAGCTTTGTATAGATATATAGGCAGAGTGACAAACAAATCCACTGTCTGACTATTGGATAGACTGATGGGTTGAATCTCATTGTCACATTGTATTTTGTCACTTACAGGACCGGGACACCGACTAGGTGATGTCTCAGGGTCAGTGGTGCTGTCTGCCCCAAGCCTTGTTGGAGATGCCTACTGTGGTATGGATGGGGAAGAAGGGGTGGGCATTGGAGTGGACAGTGCCATTTTTCAAGTCCCACGAATGTGAGATCTTTTTTGTATTGTATTTTTAGCGTTTTATGCATCCAGCAATAATTTTCACAGCCTAACAAATGCTGCTTTTGGGTAAAATTGTGTTCTTTCTCTGCAGTGGGAAGACTATTCCTAACGGTACTGACAAAAACCAACAAATCACTCCAGAAAATGAAGGCAAGCTTATATTTTTAGGTTGTAGGTCTCCCCCTGCTGGGTAATTTTATATGAGCACTTTCAAAGTCCTGTTTGAACAGTGTTTTTGTAGCATGTTCTGTTAAGTGGTCATTGTTAGTTTACTGCATTAATTCTACATAATGACTAAATGCATGTCTTGAAATATTGGAAAGGGAGTGAATGTCACACTATTCTGTCCATTATCATAACTATATCTACTCTTCATGTAGCTCATATGTCACAATAGTCCCCTCCCCCATCTCCAGTTTCCTCTTGTAACAAAAGCCTAGGGTCATGTAAGGCTGTAAGCTGGTTATTGTTACACAGATGAGGGTCAAGAAGTCATTACGATGGAGTCTGGCAAGCTCATGTCTCTAAATTCCATTTATCTTGTTTTCTGAAGCCAGACTAAAGCTAAAATCTGATATTAAAATCTGTAAATAAAATTCAGTGTCTGGAATTCCAATTTAATGGTATCAACCTGCTGTCAGCTAGTGAATGAAGGTAACAAAATGCGCAAATTGCAAACATTTATTTTTCTTTTATTGTCAGGTGGTAAAACTCAAGTAATTGGGGAAATTAAGGTTGCTCTTAAGAAGGAGGTGAAGACGGAGGGAGACCAGCTGGTCCTAGAAATCCTTCAGTGCAGAAATATCACTTATAAGTTCAAAAGCCCGGACCATCTGCCAGGTTGGAAAAAATATTTTACTTTTTTTTTACCATCTAAAATAATGCACGCATGTACCTATATGTTTATATGATTACATAGGGGTGTATGTATAATGCCTTGTAAAAATATTAATACCTTTTTCACATTTTGTTTTGTCCTCCATCCACAAATGATCTTCTATGAGAATGTCCAAGTTTGGACCAATGGAAAATCTGTGGGAACACTTAAAAGTACATAAGCTCTTAGTTCAATCACTCTGACCTCAAACTATTTTGTAAAGAAGGTTGGGGAGACATTTTAGTCTCTAGAAAACAGAGCCTAAAAAAACAATACTACAATGTATTCAGTGCATTGTGCATTTCACATTTTCAGTTGAGCAAGACTTTGAAAATACGTTTTGTGTTCCTTTCACATCACAATTATGCACTGCGTTATGTGTTGATTAATCACATAAATACCCAATCGAATTTGTCTCCTAACTTGACAAAATCTGAAAAGTTGAAAAGGTAGGAATGATTTTGCAATGCATATTAAGTATCTATGACTTTATGTAAGTGTGTTTGCTGTGCTATACTGCATTAAATGTCAGTGTTGAATTATGCTACATTTAGTGACATTGTCTTACATTTTGTATGCCATATTATGTGATGTTCCTTTAAGCTTGAGTTGAATTCACGCTTATATTGTATTAACATTTTTTTAACCACCCTCCAGACCTATATGTCAAGTTGTATGTGGTGAATGTAGCCACTCAGAAGAGGATCATCAAGAAAAAGACCAGAGTTTGTCGACATGACCGAGAGCCTTCCTTTAATGAGACCTTCAGATTTCCCCTCAACCCAACAGGGCATTCAATACAGGTAGCAACGACAAACTGTAAATCCTAAAAAAGGGCATGTGAAGAAAAATCTTTTACATTTTTGTGCACAGTTTAAGTAGACATTTTTGACTGGCAATAAATTGTAGTTTAATCAATAGCAGTTTTAATTGTGTACTTACCCGAAAACACGTATTTTGTTAATATACAATCAAACATGCAACTTTATTGTGCCCAATATGATGAGAAATTTGTTTTATTTTTAATGTACTTTCAGCTTTTCTTGGTGTCCAACGGTGGGAAGTTTGTGAAGAAGACTTTGATAGGAGAAGCCTACATCTGGCTTGACAAGGTGGACATGAGGAAGAGAGTGGTCAGCTGGCACAAACTGTTTGTCAGCTCTAACCTGACTAACCCTTGAGTGCAAAATAGTAATTTGAAAGAAATAAGCAAAAAGGGGAAAAGAAGGCAAAAGAGTAAGATAACAGAAATATTAAATAAATGATGTAGTGAGTTTATAGATCTTTAGATGAAGGGAACTATGTGACGATAACATTGCATGTCTTGTCAGTCCAACACTGCCAGCGCACGTTTCCCTCTTCTAATATCAGTTTTCTTTAGACTTTGCTTGGATGCAAACATGCAAAGGCAGTTACTGATTGATATTTCCCTGCAATATGGCTTAAAGACAGTTATGTTTTTGATAACATAGTTCAGCTGTGTGATCCATAATAATAATTTTGATATTGCACGAGAGGACTTCACCAACTAACTTAAGACAAAGTTTGAAAATTTAAATTAATTTTAAAAAATGTATGTAATTGTTATGAAACTTTACAGACATCAGTGGTGTGGAACGCATTATTATTTCTAATGACAGAACTTCTAATTTATGTCGGGAAAAAATATGAGACTGTTTAACTTTTGCTGTGGGATAAAGATTAATTGTACAGCACTTCTAACATTTCTGTTATCCCACATGCAGACCACAGAGCATATCAAAGAATTGTACAGTGTGATATATATTAAAACCTTAAAATTAGCATATACAGAATATAACTAAATGCAGCACAGAGTATAAGAGTTATTCTCTTGTTGTCAGATTATATTGAGACAATATCAACAAAAGTTCTAGGTTGAGGCAGTGGGTGGCGCACTGACAATCCAGTAATCTAATGTAAAAGCAGTCCTCATAACATTTAGGTGAATATGGACCTTTGTGAGCTCAAGGTAGGCCATATTATAACACCGATGCACCTCTGTGTTGAACAGGCCTCCAATCATGGCTCAAGTCAACATCAATGGATAGATTACTATAACACAAGCATCATATTTAGAGGGGAGACTAAATATGAAAGAATAGCATCTTGCACATGCTGTGTTGAATGTAACAAATGTTACAACTGTTCAGAATGACAGACGTTTACACATCTGTGTCATTTGTGCAACACTTTACTCTTAGTTTGCTGCAGTTTTTTTCTCTATGTAGGTCTCTTCATGTTATCACTCTTGCTATGGACATGTAAGTTATAGAAGTTGTGTCAAAACCACATGTAAATCTAAAAGCTCTGTCTGACTGCTCGGCTGTCTGTGTGTTACCAAAGCCCTCCTATTTTGGCTTTATCTGGAAATAATTTCAAAATGTAGATTAAAAAAAATGTCAAATGCTCCTCTGTGTCTCTGGCTATAAAACACACAAAAAACATTTTGTGTCAGTGACTCCTTTTGAACACAGTGGACCAGCATCTTTCACTGCCTGTGATCAAATTATTTTCTCAGGCATGATCAGGGTCAGAGGAACACAAAGAGCCAAGTCTCAGTACTCATGTGTATGCAGGGGACCCATGTATGTAATTTCTTGTTCATATTTTAATATTTTGCAAGCGCATCAATAAAATCAGAAAAGAAGATAAAGAAAAAAATGTCGGAAAAAAATAAAAGTACTGTCAGTCTGATAAAATTGTAAAGCAGGGCTGATACAACTTTCCATCAAGAAACACACAAAGAGCAAGATGTCACTCATACATTAAGGTATAGTGCAGAAGATACCATACTCAAAATGGTAAAATATTTGTTGTGCCATCCACTACTTATTTCCTTTTTATATATTAAAGGGGGGGTATTATGTAAAAAATGTTTTAGTTGATGTTTTAGTTGATTTAGTATGATGTTATGTAATTCCCTCATCAAAACATCCTTGGAGTGTTGCTTTGATTCTTTCACACATATTTGAGAAATCCTTGAATGTACCGTGGGAGGCATTCGGGGGCAACTATATACTTGCTCGTACAAAAGGCCGCTTATTTACCCAAAGCTTTGCCACTCCACCGGCCCCTGAACCCATGCACCTTTGCAACTCTGCTCCACCAGACTAGCAGCAGCAGCAATTAGAAAATCCTTGGCAGAACTGCACATCTGCTAAGCTCATCATACAAACTGTTTCTCAACCCAGCGCTGCTGAGACTGCTTTGCTTCCATGATGTTGAAAAAAGGATCATGGAAGAGCATTGTTAAGTTGACATGCTGAAGGTGGAGTGTTGGAAAGAGTACTAGAAGCTTCTTAGAAACAATGACCAATTGCGAGGCGTCAAATTGAAAAGTCAAAATTCTTATTTTTGATATATACAGCATTTTCACAACTGACTGTAACATAGTTACTTGCTTGTGTTATAAAATGGCACTATGTGCCTGAAAAATACATAATACCACCCCTTTAAGTATATTTCTATATTTACTGATTTTTGTACTTTCTTTGTTTTTGTTACATTTTTCCAAGAACCATTAGTTCTTTTAAGGTAATTCTATGCAACATATGTATTTGAATGGATTTGTGTTAAATTCTGTGAACATATCGTCTTGTAGAAAAGTAACTATGATTTGTACATTTGGTGAAAGAAAAATATTAAATATCTTTATTTTGTACTTATTTTAGTATATATTGATGCTAACTACAGTTAACATCTACATGGAGCTTGTGCACTTTATTACAATGTTTGTTTGTTTGTTTTTTTGTCTCGTTTTAATTGTCGGGACATTCCGAATTACATGGTTTGTGTCTCTGCACTAACAATTAAATGAGTCACAGTGTATGTGGTATGTGGTGGCAGGAACTATTGTGGTGTACATTTTGTATCTATGTGGCAAAAGATAGACATATAAACATGTAGAGGTTTCCCAAAAGGGATGCACAATCTCCAGTGAAATCAACTACTCCATCCTCATAGTGTACTGAGCAGTCTGTGTACACAGTGCAGTAAACAAGATCTCATCTTATTGCCCAGTCATGACTGTCAAACCTCTTGTGTTTCATTAGACTTCATTCTAAATACTGTTTGTTAAGATCAACCGTTGCCTGTAATTGTGAACCCATTCATTTGTTGTTGTTGTCTTGAGGGGTGTGAATGTGCTCAAGTTGTTTGACATGTGTACATAAAGTGTTTATTTTCTACAATGACTGAATGTTTATATGTCTGAGGTTTGAGCATGTGAGTGTTAAAAAAATACAAAGCAATTCTAAATCACAGAACACTTGTAACTGCACAGCAGTGGGTGTCTAGAGTCCTATAAGGGGAGTTGAGACTTCATTAAAACATGTGCTGTCCACTGATGATTATTAGTGAGATTATATCCTTGAACTTGCAAACACAACTTACAAGGTGGTTAAAAAAAAAGAATCTGTTCAACTTAAGTAGTTGTCTGGAACTTTTAGTTTTGGATGTTGCATGTTTTGTTGATGGTTTGTCTGTATATTTTGACCACAGATTATGTTTCAAAAGAGAGAAAATATGTATAGATTTATCTGTATACTGAGTGTAAAGAGTAAAGCTTGTAAAATTGTCGTTTTTCACTCAGTGTAAAAACAAAGCATATAATGTTATGGTTTTGTGGTTGTACACGGGGTGTGTTAAGATATGCAAATTGTGCTGTAAAAAAACATTTCCCTTGAGTCAAAAGAATAAATATTAAGAGCTATATTGCAAATTCAATGTTTGACTTTTTATTCTGTTTTATTTTAAAATATGTTCTATCATAAGGGGAAAACTTCTATAATCAGACATTATGCATGCTGTTCCATATGCTGAAAAATCTTTTTTCTTTACTAATAGGAGCTCACATTAGGTATTGCTTTTACAAAAAAGAAAAAAGACAGATTTGCAGAAACTTCTTAAAACTGACTGTACCCTTGCAATATGTTATATATATATTTTTTGTGGAGATTCCGCTTTGTATTGTCATTGAAGAAGTGAAACTTTTAAATACTAGAAAACCAAATTCACTAAACTGGAACATGCCACAAGTCGACAAAACTTTAAAAAGTACAGGTATATGATATTTGCTGTCAGTTATGGTAAAATTAAATCTAAACAATAACATTGGTCCAGATAAGGATATTTTTATTTTGATTGATCAGTAATAACTTGACTTAGAATTTTATTTTCATACAAATGATAATTATAATTACAAAACATTACAC
>CAEGAF010127812.1:0-21669 GCA_903067075.1 Micropoecilia bifurca
TGACGAATCACCGGGTCCCTAACGAATCACCGGGTCCCTAACGAATCACCGGGTCCCTAACGAATCACCGGGTCCCTGACGAATCACCGGGTCCCTGACGAATCACCGGGTCCCTGACGAATCACCGGGTCCCTAACGAATCACCGGGTCCCTAACGAATCACCGGGTCCCTTACGAATCACCGGGTCCCTTACGAATCACCGGGTCCCTTACGAATCACCGGGTCCCTTACGAATCACCGGGTCCCTGACGAATCACCGGGTCCCTGACGAATCACCTGGTCCCTGACGAATCACCTGGTCCCTAACGAATCACCGGATCCCTGACGAATCATCGGATCCCTGACGAATCACCGGGTCCCTAACAAATGTGCATCAGCTGCTGGGAACTGTTGAGCGGGGGCTGAGGGGTGACTAACATTAAATACACCTTTCTCAGCAGGCAGGGGCCACTTTCTCCGTCTATAATCAGGCATTCGAGCAACTTGAATCCATTCCTCCCTCCCTGGCACCTCTAGACCCGGGCCCCCATCCAGCTCCCCCTATAGCTCCGCCCCTGCAAACGACATAGATTTCTAAAAGCAAGCCAGCGTTATGTTGACCTCCTACCTGCGCTGACAGCTTTTGCCAGCCGGCGAAGCCTCCTCTGATGCGTCTTGCCTCTGTAGTGGATCTGCGCCTGCGCGCTGGAGTTTAGCCGTATGTTGCACACCTGGCACATGGTGGCGCTGCTGCTGCCCTGCCGACGCTCCCGCTTGGCCTTAAATCCAACCCTCACCCTCCTCACCCTTTCATTCTCCCCTTCTTCTTCCTCCTCCTGACCTTCCTTACGTTTGGTGGGAAGGTTGTTGTCCATCCACTCATTTTTCTTTGGACGTTTCATAATATCTAGAATGAGATGATAAAAAGGAGAAATCTGCATAAGATTTATTTCATAATAGTTAAAAGTTTTCACACCTGTTGAAATATTTCACAAATGTATCATGTGATACACAAATACAAGCTAGTGCATAGCTGCAAAGGGGAATAACATAAATTGTTTAGCTTAGGTACTATCCCACTAAAAAACATTGAAGTTTGTGGCTATAACATGACAAAATGGGGAAAAGCTCAGGAACCATGAATAGGAACCGTATGCAAGTTGTTGAATCGTCCACAAGGGGGCAACAGAGTAGCACAGTTTCCTGTTTTTACATATTCAATGGCAGCTTTAGGAGATTTTGCAGGCATACAAAGGCCACTTTGTTTATTTATCTCCAGACTTTACGCTGACAAAAATATGCCAAACTCCAGATGGATGTGTCAAACATCAGAGTCAGACAGAAGCACATCGCTCCTACATGCCTGTATGTATAATAAAAGCTGATTTGAATGTGTTACATGTTTTTCAGTGAAAGCATGCAGCTTCACTACCTGTAATGGCTGAGCAATTATGGCACGCTGACAGCATAAATCAAGCTGCAGCTAAACACCCGCTGTGCTCTAAATGCAGAAATGTCATCCAAAGTCTGATTGAATTCTTTGTTTTGCTTCTGTTCATATGATAATGGAATCAATTAAGTACTCATGTTGGACATTTTATCCCCTGGCTTCTCCATCCTGCCCCCGCCCCGCCGCATCCAGGAACCACCATCGGTAAAACGTTAGCAGCTCTGGAAATTCGGCTTCGTGTCGAGATGAAAGCAGAATGTAAATGTGTTTGTTGGAATTCATCAGCCCCCAACCAGCGACACGGACTTCAAAGTCGCAGCACATCATCACAATTATCTGAATCAAGCCCTGGCAGTCTGATAGGTGGGGACATGAGCGACTGCTGCTGGGGATGATAACCCCGTTTCTGCACGAAACGAAAACACACAAAGGTTGAAATAACACAGCAGCGCTTACCAAAGCGAGGTGGAGATGCACAAAATGCCTTAAAATTCATTAACGTTAGATTGAAGCAGAATAGCCTCACTTTGGAAAATTTAGGGGGAAAATAGGGTTTAGTCTGATATTTATTCAGTGGAAATGAAAAATATTTGTTTTTAGGCCTGTCACAATAACAAATTCTGCTGGACAATAAATTGTTTCAGAATTTATTGTGATAAACGATAACATTGCTGTTTTGAGACCATTTTTATAAAAGATAATGGTAATGGCAAAATAATAATGCAAGAACATATTGTGTTATTGCATTACTGGAAGACATTTTAAATATCCAAAATAAATAAATAAAACAATAAAATAAATTTTGAAGTCTGGGTCAACAAAATGTCTTTTTTTTTAGTTTGTTTTAATTTGTCATGTGATTAATTGATTTATTGATTATTGTGACAGGCATATTTGTTTTTAAACTGCAACACAATGGAAAAGCCTAAAAAAAAAATCATAACTGACTGATTTTTTTAGTTTAGGCTCAAGCATTCTAAGAACATTTTGTTATTCATCTCTCCTTGTCCTGGATTAGTAATAAGGCATGACATAGAAGACTACTACTTTTCCCCACTTCTCAAAATGGGAAAGACAATTAAACATACTATTCCAAGATGCTTCCTTATCTTCATAAATCAGGAAACGAGTACAAGAAAACAATACAAAGAAGAGTGAACTAGGACATTAGTTTTCTTTAATTAGGATGGAAAGGGAGATAAACTCCAAATCTCCATAGTAACTAGATTCCAACTCTGTCACAAGCTGGTAGTTTTAGATAAAAACACCCATCTTTTCTACCGCAGCTTCTGCTGCCTTAACTAATTTTTCTTGATATCTAAACCTTATTAACAAGTGGTATGGATTAAATATTTGGCACCAGAATAAAAAAAATAACATAATAATTATGATTTATTGTGAGGACGATGTACTGATAATGTTTTGAAAAGCCAAAAAATGACAGTATCAGTAAACATTAGTATATTAAACTAATACTAATTTGTTTTAGGCCCCACTTTGCTTTCAATAAAAATCTTTTGGGTATAAATAGGTAGAACAATACAAAAACAAGCCGCTCGATATTTTAAAACGCAGTATGCCTGGGTTCTGTCTGATAGAGGCTGGATAAAAATTGAATGTTTGTATGTTGTTTTCTAGAATAAATAAAAATGATAATTACCTTCTTGACTGATTATAATTGGGGTAAGCAGACATCAGACTGAATGAATTAATCAGTATTTTTAAATACATACAGACAAAAGCTTGCTAAATGAATTAAACATAATTATACTGACATGATTTAGATTGATTTTTTTTTATTAAAAAAAGAATATAATTATGTTTAAATTATTAACTAGCAAACTTCAGTCAACTTTAGGGCTGTAGTGATACAATAATCTCACAATACGATATGATACGATACACGATATTCTGCCCACAATACAATATATATTGTGATATTCAGCAAACGATACAATTCTATACACTTTTGCGATTTTCTGAAAGATTTTAGAGAGACAGAGTGATTTTGGTGACATTATGTGACTGTTATAAAGTTGGATTGAATTAATTTAACTGAAAACTGATTGAAAGCACCAACTACACAATACCTGGCTCTGGTTGGACACAGACTGAAAGTGGACAGCTGGACAAAATTAATCAAAGAAGTGTTTCTTTTAATTGAAACAGTCCAAACTGTAGCTGACATGCATTGGTAAAGTAAATAAAGTGAACCAAGTTCTCGCTCTGAATAGTTTGATACTTTTTAAACCTGAACATCTGAAGGAATCACTCTAAGATGACCTGATGCAAAGCAAGCAATGAGTGAGAAAGGTGACAGTTGGATGTTACGATACTTGCAGATGAATATCAATTTTTTTCTATGAAAGAAAATATCGATATATATTGTGATATCAATATTATTATACAGCCCTACTCAACTTCTAAAAAAAATTTTGTTTCACAATCAGATACATTTTCTATGATATATTAGAAACCGATTTGGGTTCAAACTTGCCGACCAGCTGATTTTTAATGGTTGGAGTCAGACGGTCGTGTTTGCTGATATTTAACAACGAGCTCCAACACCAACAGTTAGTTTGTAAACCTCACAGCACATAAATAACTGGAGCTGCTCCATTCACTCCTCCTCCTCATGCAGTCAGCTGGAGCTGGAACCGGCCGCACTAATAAAAAGCAACTTTTAACAGGCTGCCTGCAGCCCAGCAGCTGCTGGAAGCTGCTGGCGCTTCAGCCTGCCGGACTGGCATCAGACCAGTCCTCTGAGTGGACAGGATGGACGGTGAGAGGGACGTCCAAATGCAAAAATACTTGATTAAATTAAATAAAATTCAAATAATTAAATAACTTTAAGAAATTTAAATTATATTAAATAAATCCAGCAGAACCTGCAGCTGACATTGCACACTGAAAACTTTCATATTAAATTAGCGTAGCTATTATTATTTTTTTTATTGTGGTACATTCATTTCTATTGAGAAAATTCCAGCTCTTCAAAGTGAAAACATAAAATCTGACCAAATATTTTGCCTATATAGAGCAAATATCTTCCTGCACCTGAAATAAGACAAAACTAGCTTAAAAGTAATTTTTCAGCAAGATATGTGAAAACCTGAACTACTTCCACAGGATGTTTTACTTACAACATTTATTCCCCACGTACTTTTTTATTAGAATTATTGGCTGAAAACTAGCTTATATTGTCATAGAGCAGTTTGGTGGTGGTGAAGTGAGGAGACAGACAGACCCAGAATGATAACGAAATGATGGTTTAAGGAAGAACTCCAAGGAACAGAACAACAGGCAGCAACACAACGTACATTAGACAGAGACCCGACAAAGACAACAGGTGGGTTTAAATATACAAGGAGGGTAATCAGGTAACTAGACACACCTGGGGGGGAATCAACGGGAAAACCAGAGACAGAGACTCGCAGGAAGGAAACTGAACACAGAAAACCCTAAAAATAAATACACAGAAACACGGATCATGACATATTTACTGCTAAAAGTTACTTTTAAGTTAGTTTTGTCTTATGTCAAGATATTTGCACTAGAAACTAAGAAATGTTTGGTAAGATTTTGTGTTTTTGGAGTTTAATACAAACAAATTTATCCTTTCATATGATGTAAAACAAAAATGTTCACAAATTAAGTTACTGAGGATTTTTAGTTATCAAAATTGGAAAAAAAATGTTTCGTTGTACTTGTAAAGTTGTTTTAGCAGAACATTTTCCAAAATCTTCCAAAAATTATACATTTAAATATAAAGTAGTAAAAGTGGAGATAAACACCAGGTTTTTCACAAATACCAAAAAAATTAAAAAATCAAAGTTATGCAAGAATTAAACATTGTTTGCTGTAAAAGCTAAATTATATCCCCACTGTAACAAGAGTAGTACATTTCTCTGGAGAAAATGTAACTGTTGCTGCTGTCACTGGTACATGGTGAAATAAGAAAGAAGATGGTTGGACAAACAAAAATTGTTCCAAAAACAAAAATATTTCAAACATTTTCTGAAACAATCTTCCCAACACTCCAGCATCGGCCATTTTGAAAACTGATGGAAAGCACATTTTAGTGAGGGTGTATGCTTATATTTAAGTAAAGTTTAAATGGAATAATAATCATTTAGAAATTGACAGAAGTAATCAAACATAAGATGTCACCTCTTTGAGTAGGTTTATCTAAGAACACAATATCTCTGGTTATTTTAATGGTCAACTTATCGGATCCCTGTGGCTCTTTAAATACCGTCACTCATCAAACTGTCTGAAGCTCCATGGTGAGACAAGACAGCATCACATAGCAGGCGAGAGTCACTTCAGCTGATAGTCATTTACACAGCAATGACTATGTCAACAAGAAAACAAAGAAATCTCAACAAGGTGGAAAACAGGCCTAACAAAAGGTATTGTTGCAATACATTTATTAAAAATTATTATTTCTTAATCCTTGTTTGGTAGAATGATGATAATGCACAGAGGATTGTCAGGGCTGACCTACTTACATCTGGGACTTTTGCAGATCTGGGGTCAAGAAAAGGTCAGGTAACATCTCTGCAGACCCCACACATCCTGGACACAAACTGTTTAAACTTCCAAAGTGGAACCGAAGACAAACGTCTTGTTTTTGTTAACGAATTTTGTGAATAAAGCTGATTCTGATTGTTTTTCAGCTAATAAGATAATGTCACATGTGCCATCATCATCAATAATTGCAGAACAGCATAAACATCTCACAGTGGGAAAATTAATTTGTTACAGCAGCATAGTAACGAGATATCCCCATTGAATATATAAAATATTTTTTAAAAATTACACAATCACCTCAACACTACAAAAACCTAAAATCCTACTAAGTACTTTTGAATTTGTCCCTAGTGCAAATGTCTTAGTAAACTTGATATAAGACAAAACTAACTTACAAGTAACTTTTGAGCAAAATATAGGAGCTTCTTAAGGAATTATTAACTTTAAATAAGCTTCTACAACTTTATAAAAAGATACTTATAAATGTCATATTTCAAGTTTGCTAAAATATTTGCACTAGAAACTAGACCAAAAATACTTGGTAAGATGTTTTTTCTTCACTGTTGATTACTAATATATGTTTTCTGAAGGTTCGTCAGAGACGAACAGCCCAGGCAGAGTCAAGCCAGGTGGATAGCGAGCCGACAAGCTGCTATAAAACTGCCACAATGTTCCGCTTGTTTCCCTCAAGCTCCTGTCCCATCTGTATGACGAGCTCCACACCTTGAGGTGCTGCTCTTTGACACATGAGGTCTTCAAAAAGCAAAACAAAAGCTAATCCTACCAAGTACTTTTGGTCTGGTTGGTTTCTAGTGCAAATATCTTGAAACAAGCAACATATAGCAGCTTGTTTCAAGTCAATAATTTCTTAATATTGATGAAAAAATACTAGTTTCAATGGTGGATAACACCACTTATCACAAGATATTTTTCCAATGTTATAAGTAAAATATTCTGCTAGTAGAAGTACTATTCTGTATCAATACTAAGGAATTATGGACTCAAAACAACAGTATATATCTTGTTCCCTGTAAGTTAGTATTTTCTTATTTCAAGTAGGACTGAAACAATCAATCTGTTTAATCATCAACTCATTTAGTAATCGATTAATTGTTACTGGAGTACACAGAATCAAAAACTGCTATTTGATGAAAAATCAACATATTCACAGAAGTAATTAAGCCAAAACTGTACAATATATTAAAATATTTGTTTAGCATTTGATATAAAACACTTTTATCTTTAAATGTTTTACTCAAAACAACATAGTTTAGTTTCACCTGGTTCTCCAGGGTGTCAAACTCATTTTCGTTTTGGGCCAAATCAACATCATGAATCATAAAGGGCCAGTTGTTCCCAGAATGTATCAACAGGATAAAACCTGTTCACAAACTGTTAAAATATTAATGAGTTATTAAGATGTAATAATATTATTGAGCATCTTTTCAGACCTTCCAGGATTTTGTGATTCTATTTGTGATTTTTTGCAATAAAATTCAAACTATTTGTGGCACTAATTTGGAAATATTTACCCTTATTTATGACTCTAAATGCAACTTTTTATTACTTGCTGTGAAGATCATGGACTTTAATCTGACCTCAATTAAGGCTGAGGCAGCTGTTTTCTACAAATAAGAATGTTTTTGACAATTTTTGAGAAAAATCCACAAAAAAGTGGTGAGATTTTTGATTTTTCATGATAATTCTCAAGAAACTGGAGGGATTCATTGATATAATTTGGCAGTAAACATATAGAAACTACATTGATTTGATTGAAAACATAATATTTAAGCACCATTAGTGTTTAATCTAGAGGGCCACATAAAAAGCTATGGCGGGCCAGATTTGGCCCACGGGCCTTCAGTTTGAAATGTGCACCAAAGGAATGCTATTATTGCATTTTAGGGAGTAAAATATTTATGTTCTCATTTAAAAATGGTATTGCAATTATTTGGTTGTTTGCATAATTAATATATTTCTAATATGTTAGAAAAATCTGTTGAACGTTTCAATTTTTTATGCGATTTATTGTCAGACTAAATGATTATGAATGCAGGCCTAATTTAAAGTGTACTATGATATTTACACTAGGATCTAAAACAAAAATATTTTGTATGATTTTGTGTTTTTGCAGTGTCAAAAAAGGAATAAAATATCTAATTTGAACCAAATTCTAAGAGAATAAAAAGACAAAATCACTCAGTCAGCATGTGGATTATTGTCCTGGACTTTCAACAGTGGCTCACAGCTCTAGATGACACCTCTCTATTTATAGCTGCTAATTATATGTAACAGTATATCCATTTTTTGTTGTTGTTGCTGCTTAGTCTCACACTCTGCCCTCTGTCTCCATACAACCAAATGCTGCCGAATCTTTAACAGCCACATATAACTACAAGGTGTCCTATGAATATCCTTCAGAGAACCAAGTCCTCGTTTTAGACCCGCCTTTGAGTATTAAGACAAAACAAATCCGACGCCCCTAAAGGCGTTTAATCCATCTGAACCCGGCTACCATCAAGAAAACTTCCTGGAAAATTTTCCCCATATGCAGGGCTGCTGCAGACGGGAGGTTCTGGCACAAACGTGGTCTCTCTGAGAAGAGGCATTAGAAAGAGTCCCGCTCCACAACACCTGTCCACACTATTCCATTACATCAACGAGAGACAGCAGAGCAGCCGTGGAAAGACGGGATCATGGATGAACATAAGTTAGAACTTGCACCCAGAGCGATGAGAGAGCAGATTTCAGAGGAAGCGCCCGGGATCCCAGGACGGTGTTTTCTTTCTGGCTGTCAGTTCTCAAGAATAAACACAGAACAAGCAAATTACAGTTCGACTACAGCTCCAGCTGCGTTGCTAGGCAACCCCGACATCCTCTGTGAAAATCGCTAAACAATTTCTACGGAAAGTGCAGGTCAATTATGCTGCAATTTGTGCAGAAGAAGAAGAAGAAAAAATGGTCAAACATGCTTTCGCACAGCAGACCAGAAAAACACAGATAAATCTAACAAAAGTTGAAGAAAAGGAATGATAATTACACTTCATTTAAAAAGAAAACATAGTGTACAGATGTCCCTCTGTACACTCTTTGTGCTAAATATGATAAATAACAGCAGATTAAGTCCAATTGAGAGTAAGCTGGACAATATTTTGCCTATAAATCTGGATTTTTATTTGTTTAATGCATTTAACTAATGCAAGCAATCAGAAAGACATACATCTATAAAGTAAAACAAGAACACGATCTATAAAGTGATTATGTATAAAGTCTGGAAGTAATTAGGTGTAGAAAAGTTGTCAATCGTTTAAGTTGTGATTTAATAACTTTCCTCAGGCGTCTTTGCCTGACATTAAAATTTACTCGATTATGGAGCACAAATCAGAGTAAATCTGTAAGGGTGACCTTACTTTTTCACATCTTTTAGGTCGCACAGTAAGATTGAATTATTAGCAGTTAAAGTTACCATTTTAAATAGAAATTAAAGTCATTTCATCTTCAACAAATACATTTTAAATAGACTTTAACAAAAGTATGATCATATTGATACCCAGAATAAATTTGCACACAATATTCATAAAATTAAATTTCCATCACTGGTCCACAGTTTTTAGAAGGTTATATTTACATTTGTTTACCTAACAAAATAACTTCACATCTTTATTTTACAAAGAGAATATTGTTGAAGACTCGACAATAATTTTTTCAGTCTGCATGTGGGAAATCAGGACACATCAGAATTACCATTAAGTTTTATTTAATTTGTTTTGAAATTGGATGCACTGTTATCAATTTATGTCGGAATGAGAAATTATGATTTTAAAACTCTGATATTTGATTCCAGAGACTTTAGCCACCACCAGTCAGCGTTGGTTCACTTAGGCTGCGTTCACACTGCAGCCTGAAGTTACTCAATTCCGATTTTTTTTTTCCAAGGCCGTTCACACATATCAGGACGCAGAATAGTGAGATTTGTTGAGAATCAGTGACGTTCAGTTCAGATGAATGCGGCCAGGACTTTAGGTCGCATTTGAATCGGATACATATTGGATATGGATCACATTTAAAAAAGAATCAGACCTGAGCTGTTCACACTGCCATGAAAAGATCGTTTACAGGTCGCATTACGTCAAACAAATCGGAATTGGGTCACTTCAGGCTGCAGTGTGAACGCAGCCTTACTTTATGGATATAACAGAAACAACTTATTGTTGTTTCTCCAGGCTGTTGCTGTTGCCTTAAATTCTGTTACACTGCTTTTGGCAGTTGGCCGTTGCCATAGCAACCGGCAACTGCCAGCTCCGCCCCCTTTTTTCAGTCGCCATTCTGTAGCTGTGGCAATGTTAGGATCAGCTCTGTGCTTTCTTTACAAATATTATAGTTTAACATATATTTTAGACAAGTTGAATCATATGAAGTGTTTCATGAGTAATCTTACAATGTTTTGTGTACATTTTTAACTGTTATTATTAATGTCCATTTTAGCTATGTTTAATTTTCCAACTGCCAACTGCTGCTAACTGTAGCTCCATGATAATTCTCAAAAAACTGGAGGGACTGATTGATATAATTTGGCAGTAAATGGATAAAAACTGCACTGATTTAATCGATAACATAATACTTAAGCACATTTAGCGTTTTGTCTAGAATTTAGTGGAGAGGAAACCAGGTAGGATACCTTGGACAGGTACCACAGCGATTGTAAGGATCGTTTTTAACTCAGTTTAGGGTAATTTATTATATTTTATTTAATGTATAGGTGCAGAAGCTGCTGGACTGATGTTAACCACCAGCTTGATTTCCTGTTTTGTTAGAGTAAATTCAGTGAACCTGCATCTGTCTGTTGTGAAGTCAACCTACTGGACCTGAGACGAACATAGACGAGTTACATTTAACATAAAATGTACAAAATAATTTACTGTAATGAAATAACAACATAACAGGACTTCAAAAAATAAATACACAAGAAGCATCCATATGAGATAAATATTTTCAATTTTAATATAAATGAGTTAAATACCAACAATACTTACATAATTATGTGCATTTAAAAGGGAGATCTTCTACTTAACGGATCCCTAAGAGATGCGTGACTCACCTGGACGGCTCAGTGGAATATAAATGTGCTGGACTGGGAGACGCACACCAACAGGGTGCTCAAACGCCCTGACCCTCACAATAACACACCTTAAGAAATGAGCAGAACAGAGCGCCGTGTTGCTACACAGAAGCCCACAGTATGAGTGGTCCTCCGTGTCGCTAGACAAGGTCATGTGCAAAATGTTGCACTAATATAATGCAGTGATTCACAGTGTTAGGTAAGTGAGTGGGAGCTGTTTAGACTGTGAATATTTTTAGACTCTGCTTCCCTTGAAGTGGGACCGGAAGCATGGGGCAGCGACGCACCACATGGACTTAATGTTGAACGAAACGCTAAGCGAACGTGTAGATCACCGGCGACAAACTCATTTTCGTTTTGGGCCAAATCAGGATCATAAATGTTCTTACCGGGCCGATTGTGCCAGAATATATTGATGAAACCTGTTCAAAAACTGTTAAAATATCAATTTATTATTAGTATTGAACATCTTTTCAGTTCCTCCAGGATTTTGTGATGCTTTATGTTAATTTTTTTGCAATAAAAACCAATGTATTTGTGGCACTGATTTGAAAATATTTGTGCTTATTTATGACAATTAATGCAACCTTTTGTTACTCGCTGTATAGATCATGGACTACAATCAAACAAACAGAGGCAGGATTTTAGAGAAAAATCCACTAAATATGAGGCAGGACCGATTGATATAATTTGGCAGTAAATGGATAAAAACTGCAATGATTTAATAGATAACGTAATACTTAAGCACATTTAGTGTTTTGTCTAGAATTTAGAGGAGAGAAAACCATGTAGGATACCTTGGACAGGTACCACAGCGGTTGTAAGGATAGTTTTTTAACTCAGGTTTGATGAAGGTGACAGCCTCTTCAATAAATTATAGAATTTGTACTCTTTTTGGTAAAATTGTAGCAGAGCGCTGTCTTTTTCTTAATCCAAGTTTTCTCCTGTTGATGTGATTGTTTGTTTTGTTAGGTGGAGATCTCTGTAAAACTAAATGTCAGGCTGTACAGAAAGGAGCTGACATACGGATGAAATATCTTAAATGCCATTTTTTCTCCTCTTTCACTATTAAGATTTATGTTAGTCCCTTGTACCTTCTAAACCAACCAAGTGAAACACTTTTTATTAAACGTAGCTTTTTATTCAGTCTGTCAGGATATTTTGATCTTAAATGACTCATTTAGAACAAAAAAACATTAAATTGAGTTTACATTCTGAGTTTTACTTTACTGAACATTGTGAAATAAAATAATAAAAGTTATATACAAACAAAATAGATTTAAAACAAAAGTAAACAAAACTGTCCCATTTTAGCAACTGGTGAAGTTAGCATGGCTACGTCACTCTCTGTATTTTGCTTATGTTTTCCACCAACATAAAATAAAATAGTTTTTAATGGGTACAGCATTGCATATAAATATATATACATATATTTATATATATATATTTAAATTTCTTTGCTTCAATTTTATAGTACACAAGGCTACAAACATTTGATGTTTGCACAAAAGAAAATTGGGCAAAACCATTTATTAAACTTGGTCAAATATAGTGAGTGCAGTAAAAGAAATTGAGGTCAAATTTCTTTAAAATCATATTTCAGATAAGTATTTTTACGATAACTGAAGGTAATAAAGTAACTTGATTGTTTTATAAAATGGCACTTTGTGCCTGGAAAACACAGTTTTATTGACGCCAATTTCTTTAATTTTGGGACATTGGTGATCAGCTGATACTTACATGTGAAGCCGATCTTAGGTCAAAAAAATCAACCTCTGTCCTCTTCTGCTCTGCTGTTGAAGAGGTTTGACTGACAGTCCGGCCCACCAGATCATGTTGGCACATTTGCAGCTAACAAGTCACCTCACTGTTACCAACTCAGCGACTTTCTTGATATATTTAGTGACATTTGAGACCAAAATAAAAAAGGATCGACCAAAATTGGAATCAGCAGCTCAGAGTTTTTCGAGATCAGTTATCGCCAATCGGCCAAAAAAGTGTAATCAGTGCACTGCGACATCGACCCTTTAAAATGTATCAACATACAATTTTCTAGTGCACTGCTCATTTTGCTAACAAACTAGGTACACAACACAGAGATCAATGGAAATATGAGCAACACAAGATGCTAAACGGCTCTAAGTGAGGTAAAAGATGAAACACATGGTTTTCTGAGATGGTTTGGCAGGATTCCCAAACACACACACACACACACACACACACACACACACACACACACACACACACACACACACACACACACACANACACACACACAAACACACACACACACACACACACACACACACACACACACACACACACACACACACACACACAGACAGACCAGCCCCCACACCTCCTTGTAGCAAGAGATTAGCCCCAATGTTAAACAAAGAGGCAGAGCAGGTTTCTGACATGCCAGCTCTTTAATTAGATTGACTGGTACATATCTGAGAAGATACAGAAATAAAATAATAAATGCTCCATATTCTCCTGCTTTAGTGACATTGCACTGACTTACATTTGTTTCCTGATAAAAAAAAAAAATCACAGTAACAGTGAACTGTAAAACTGTTCCTACTCCATCAGTAAGCCTGGCTTTAAGCTTCCACTGATGCACTTTCACTCAAACACTGTTTCGACACTGACAAACAATGCACACACACACACACACACACACACACACACACACACACACACACACACACACACACACACACACACACAGAGGCATGTAGTGGGTGTCTTGATCAGGGTTGTGAGTCTGTCTGTTGTTGTTCACAGGGAACGAGTGCTACAGACAGATAGGAGGAGTTGCAGCCAATCAACTGTCACCATCACTGATGTGTCTGGAGGCTGCAGACAAGACAGCCCTGCATGCCATCTCTACGGTTCTCCTTGGCAAAACGCTGTGTAGTTTTGTCTAACAGCCCCAGTGAGACCTGAGACATCCAAGACGGCCACTAAACCCAAGTTATATCCAATTTATTTATGTCCATTTTTAAAGATCTTATCCTGAAGTTTGATTTTAGTTCCGGAGATAATCGTTATTATATGAAAATATGCAAAGAGTTATTATGCACAGTTAAGGTTGGGGAAAATACTAACAAATACAAATGTATTTTTTTAAATAATAATATATTTTAGATTGTAAGCCATCAGAAATGTTGCAGTTAGTGTATTGATGTGTGTTACAGGTTAATCTGACCAGAAGCCAAATAAACCGACTGCTTTTTGTCATGTTTAAGTTTGTGATTCAACAACATAAACACAAACTTAAACATGAGCTACATTTAGGTGTGTTTACTGTCTTTCAGAAAATAAAAGTAAACGTTTTCACAGATTGAACAGCTAGAAACACTAAAAAAAGGTACTTGAATCCTATTGTTTTCTACATAAAAAAACCACATTAATGTTTTTATTTGTAGATGCTCAGAGTCACATGTGTGTTACAACAAACACCAAGATTCACTTTCTGACAGTAATTTGTTTTCTTTGTTGAAAGCAGAATTGTTCTGACTGGTAAAACACAACCAGAGTTTTACAAAAGCACCACATTTAAACATCTGTACACCATGGAGACGAGCTACTCTTTAAATGTATGTTAACATCTCTCAACAAAACAGCGCAGGGCAGAAAATGTCAAATTGAACCTAATATTCTGTTACTTTGATGTAAAAATTGGATGCAATATAAATATGACAAATACTATGGCAGAAGATGATCAAAACAATCAGAGGAAAGAAGTGATAATGCCAGTTTGCAAAACACCGCTCTCCTGGCTCTTAATCTGCTGCCAATCTAGACACTTTCACACAAACATTATTTTTCTCTCCACATAAACACTGCTGAGGCAGGCAGCAGTCAGAAATGACAAAACGTAATCTCTTCCACCCAGACGGACTCCGTGAAGCTGACAGTGTGTTTACAGTCATAAAGAGAGGAAAGCTTTCTGTGAGAAAACTCACAGAAAGCAGATTTATTTTAGCGTTACTTAAATGTCATGTGTTTACCATTTTCGTCAGGCTTAATAAATGAAATATCTCATTCTGTATTTTACTGCTAACATTATTTTAGTGATGCAGAAATTTAATCATATTCGTCATTGTTGTTATTTTGTCAAACTAAAAGATAAAGACCTGAACACGATGAATTTAGTTTATAATCCAGGGAGGCATATTGGGAGGAAATTCAGATAGTGATTTATTTTATTTTGGTAAATTAATTCATATTACAAAAAAGAGAAAATATATATTTTACAAACCAATCATTTAACAAAAAAGAAATCGGGTGAAGGTGAGGCTTATCTTGTGTCAAACTCATTTTTGTTTTTGGCCAAATCGAAATCATGAATACTCTTTGCTTTTAAAGGATTGGTTGTGCCAAATGTATTGATAAAACCTGGTCACAAACTGTTGGAATATCAATTAATTTTTAAAACTAAAAAATATCATTGAGCATCTTTTCAGTCCCTCCAGCATTTTGTAATTATTTTTGGGATTTTTTGCAATAAAAATCAAAGTGTTTGCGGTACTAATTTTGAAATATTTGCAATATTTGTGCTCATTTATGACAGTAAAAGCGACTTTTTGTTACTCGCTGTATAGATCATGGACCATAATCTGACACCAATTAAAGCTGAGGAAGCTGTTTAGCACAAGTAAGAAAGTTTTTGACATTTTTTGAGAAAACAAATTGCTAAAAAAATTTTGTTAGAATTTATTGATTTTGTCTGAATTTCCAAAATAATTCTCAAGAAACTGGAGGGACTGACTGATATAATTTGGCAGTAAACGGATAAAAATTACTAATTTGTTTGATAATATAATATTTAAGCACATTTAGTGTTTATCAGAGAATCTAGAGGGCCATATAAAAGCTACAACGGGCTGGATTTGGCCCACGGGCCTTGAGTTTGCATTACGGTATTCTATGAACAGCGTAGAAAATACACAGCACAGATGACATGACGGAGAGTGAGAGTTCCCCAATTGATTTAGCCATGCACAAAACTTTCATAGAGAGATGGTGGAGGTTAAACAGAGTGGTAATAGCAATAGGTGAAACGAGGAAGAGCTTCAACACTGCAAATCCGAGAACGTGTAACTCCTGCATTGGTGTAGTTTGGCCATCAGATTAGATGGAGCAGGACTACCAAGCTGGCCTCAATCCAAGCCTAAAACCTCAACGAACCGGCATGGCACAGCTCCAAGTGAGCTATTGTAAGGCACTCAGCACTGCAGCTGCTCTACTTATTGTGTCCAGCTGCTGCTCTGGCTTTAGCCAAAAGGATCTCCACAAGCAGTTGCAACAAAAAATTCCCAATGTATACAGTGAGAACGCCAGATGCGGTTCACATAGAACAAGTGTGCTCTACACTTGTGGATAAGAGCTTCCAGCTGCGAAGAAGTGCGCAAACCTTCAAATTTCACATACGTTTGGCTTTGCTGGTTGCTGGGAGACGGAATGAAGGCCTTTCGGTTTAAATGCAACATTTAGCACCAAAACGAACTCTGGCATTGAAAGAAGCAACAAGCAGGGAGGAGAAGGGAGGAAGAAGCATTAAGTTGGGTTTATAAATGTGTCAACTCTAACTGCGCCCCTGCAGGTTAGAGCCATTTTTTACTCAAAATGGACACTTTGTATGCAGACACAAATCATATTGACTGATTTTTGGAGACACTGCACCAAAGTACACTGCTTGATTGGTTCACACGCACTCAATATCAAAACAAAATTACTTATAAAGTAATTTTGGTCTAGTTTCTAGAGCAAATATATCAGCAAACTTTAAATAAGTCAAAACTAACTTACAGGTAGCTTTTAGCAAGATATAGAGGCTTGTTTTAATAATATTTATGAAAACATACTAGTTCTATTCGCAGATGATTTCACTTATAAGACATTTTTCCCATGTTATAAGTTATTTCATCTGCCAATAGAACAAGTACTTTTTCATCAATATTAAGGAATTATTTAATTAAGAAGTTACCTTTAAGTTATTTTGTCTTATTTTAAGTGTAATAAGATATTTGCACTACAAATAAAACCAAATTACTTGGTAAGTTTTTCTATTTTTGCAGTGAACATTTTATTGTGCGACTATTACTCAGTGCTTAGCAGTAGCTTACAAAGTTTTGTTATATTTTAGCAACTGTTGGAGCGCAAGCCAAAAATATGCATTACAGGCTTCAGAGGTTTTGCAGCACCTATTCAGACCGGCCAACATGAACTAGACAACCACCTTGGATGGGGTTCTGATCGAAACCTGCAATACTAAGAACTGTCAAATTTAGGCTGAATTATCCTAAAATTATGGCACTTCCTTTCAAACACTGATTTGTTAATATTCTACTCTATAAAAAGCCCCACCAAAAAGACCATCTCATTGCTATTTTTGGCATTAGAACAGTGATTTTCAGTTATTTTGGGTAATTGCTGCAGGACTAGGTGAAACATAACTTTGGCAAATAAAAAAACAAGAATAAAGTTTATGTAGGAAACAACAAAATTTCCCACTTTTATGTTTTCTGTTTTATACCTAACTGACAGAAAATATAAAAAAAAAAAGTTTAATCCAAGGCCAAAATGATGAAGTGACAAAAACGGTGCAGGACATTATTGATGTCCTAATGGAACAGAGAAAATCAAGCTAAAATGTTTTGATGCATCAGAAAAGCAAATGTGTCCCAAGAGACAGAAGGTTATATAAAGTAAATCTTACAAAAAAAAAATAGCCAAGGACAAATGGAAGAAATGGGACCTTGAGGGGACTCAAATATAACTTTTTTATTTATTTATTTTAATCTAGTGGGAGAGACCGCCTGCAACCAAGGGCAAGAGCAACTGTGGCATCTGTCACCGGCCATCTGGGAGAGCCGTAAGGCTCCTGTGGGCAACAAAGCAAACGTGACCTTAGTGTGACAGCAGAGAACATGTCGGAGCAACACTGCAAACAATAAATAATGCCAAAACAACAAAAAGGTGCATTTTAGCAAAAATCTTAACTTACTCAGTATTTACGGCTAAAATTTACAGTTGATTTCTGAGGTGTTTACAAAACGACAATCTGCTGATCAGAAAACATGAGGGCAAGTAAATCCAGGCTCACAATATCCACAGATTACCAGGCAATTATGGAGTTCAGAGTTGAGCATGTATGCGAATGCTAATAATGCAATAACCTTCTGTAAATACCAGAGCTTTCCAGTATTTACACAAAAACTAAAGTATTTAGTCTGACACGGTGGTCAGCAGATCAAGAGCGCCACAGCAGTCTGTATTCTCACCATTTCTTTTCTCTCTGTTCACCTCAGACCTACAGTAGATGTCACACCAGATTTACACTACATGCGTCTCCGCTCTGCTCCACTGTGCACTTTACCATCAGAGTAAAGACACATTAACACTGAATCTGCTCTGCTGTGAAGTCCAGAGGTGCTCCAAGAAGCATGATCGGGAAATGAGTCATGAAGCCAATGATAAAAAGGATGAGTGGTGTAATATAAAATACTGTGGTTCAAAACTTCCAAAAATATTTTTTTTCTATGTATTACAATCCCACCTTGTCTACCTTGACTGAGAGAAAACCTGGTTTTGTGTATGCATAGCCCTAAATTATACATGTTGACAACATATATGTATATTGACTAAAGGGGCAATGTCATGTATTTTCCGGGTACATAGTTCCACTTTGTAACACAATCATGTAATATTGTTACCTTCAGTTGTTATAAAAATGCTTTATGTATTAAATATGACCTGAAATTGGGTCTCTGTCTCTTTAAGGAAGTTCTGCTCTTTCACACCACCTTTTTAAATTATGTTTCTATTCCTGTGGCTCTTTATCATGCACATCAGTTTTTAGTAGGACATAGTGTGCAGTAAAATGTACTGGTATCAGAAGTATCACTTCATCAGCGTTTGATATTAATCTGCAGACGTCAATCAAGTCCAAAAAGTAGTTTCTGCTCAGTTTCTGAGGACTGGACAAGCATCTGCCTGCAGCATCACTCTGCAGCAGGTCAAACGTATGTCTGGTGCTGCTGAAATGTTTTAGCAGCACATTAACGTTCCCCTTGAGGTTAATGTAGCAGGTTAATGTGGCCCTGGAGGCTCTGCTGCACACCTGACTAAGTCCAATGGAAGCAATACAGGAATATGATAAAACCACCTTCCAGCATTCAAATCTCTGAATAAAAAGTTAATATATTTCCTCTTTTTATCCCATCTTAGTCTCCTGAGTGCACCAGTGAAAGGAAGCAGAGTTTAACCCCGGGAAGAATTTATGAAACAATAAACTCTCCAGTGGTTTTTGAAGGTTTTGCTCATGCTATTCTATTTCAAATCTGCATCTGATTTACAAAGCTGATTGCACTTAATACATGCCTCTTAACTCCTCGTTTGAATTCCAACTAAAACAATATCAATTACAATTTAATGTGACAATAAATCAAAAGTCATACCATGACTATTAAAATAAATGATAAACAATATGATAAATGTGCAACCCTAGTCACCAATATTGAACATTAAAACAAACACACTTACTGTAAACATAATTTTAGCCAGTTTTACTTAAGATTACTACAATTAAGAAGAGTGGAAAATACATTGACATTGAAAAGCAGTTTGTTTATAGTATTTGGGGCAAGTTGCCAGAAAACCTTTTACATTTTCTACATTCACAAGTGGAAACCTTACTCACGTACAAGCTAGTCATAACTACCAGGAAAGCTTAATACTTAGCTTACATTACAATACGAAATGTGCACACGTAAGGCATTATTACATCCAAATATGTAGGGAGATGCTTTAAACAGACTAAACCTGCAGAGATTTCAAGGTACTCTGGGCGTATTGAGAGCCGCTAGTTAACTGTGCTGAGGGATTATAATGAAACTGCCTTGTTGGCAGCAGCGTGAGGCGTAGGCTGCGGAGGGGATTGAGTCCAAGTCATCTGTAATCCTACACTACCTTCCAGTCACACACAAAAAAAGAGTTGACCTCAATTTCCTTAAATAGTTTCCAATATATTTAAACAAAAGGGTAGACTGGAAGGTGTTGAAGAAGTGTGAATTATCCCGGGTGTGTTTTGCTCTTGTGAAATTTGTTTTTTTCACACACTCTCAGTTATGATAACAAGAGTGTTTGCATTGTTCACAGCACAATATATTCCACATTTATCTTCATTGGTATCATTGTACACAATATAAATACTGCCAATATTAGCTAATCATATTTGTACAATAGTCTGGTAAAATCTTAGTCTTGTTAGCATTATTAATAATGGCACAAAACAGCAGATGCAGCTACTTGCAAGGTTTAAATAAAAATACAATTGAAACAAGCCAAAGATTATGAGGGAGTTTTCATGTTTGTGATTTGTGACACTAGCTTTTGTTTGCCATTTTTTATTACCGATGCTTTTTCTTTGCTTAGCTCTCTGAAACTGAAAATAAATGTCACTTATATTTCTTGAAACTTTTTGTTTTTATCATTTATGTTGCGTCCTACACGAGTCGGGACTTGACACTGGTGTATACTTGGTTGTCTTTTCCATTTAAATTTTGTTTCATAACATTACAGAAAAGATATCCTCTTAAATCAGTTGCCAGAGGAAAAAGTCACAGCTCTCAGTGTTGATGGTTATATTCCCAGACATCTGCTTCTGTTGCACAGAAATAAAACGCTGTGCTCTGCTGTGTGTGTAAACAAAGCCTCGTCTTCAACTGGAGTGCCTCTTTGTTTAAGAAAAAATAAACCTATGAAGGAAAAAATCCAACTTATTCCCTCTATTTTAGCACCAGCGTGACAACTATCTGTTCTAAAACGTGGAACAGTAATTTCATGTTGAAATCAGCATGTCCAGTCTTTTCAACATCAATATCAACAAACTGTCAAATGTTATTTTTTATTTTCTTTACCGCTGGGTTTCGCACTCCTGACAACAGGTTGGTTTCTCCAGAAAAACCCTGGTTATAGGAGAAAATTGAACCTTTAAAAATATGTTTTTAGCTTTGACTGCAAGGTAAAGCATGTGGCGTTTAGTGGGTTTCACAAATTTGACAGAACTTCAAAGCTTCAGTCTGCATTTAAAACAGAGCTTGGCAAATATTGAGTATATGTAAAATAGTCCCCACGCTTACATCTGCCTGATAACTATGCAGAGAGTTTGACTTTGTCAGCATTGGGGTCAACAATATCTCTCTTCTGCTATGATATTTCTATCAACCTTGGTTGTACTTTATTGGTATTATAAGTAAAAAAAATATAAATATTAGTGGAACAGAACATAAACTCATAAACCAATATCATAACAACAATGTGGTTTCTTTAGATGAGAATAACATTTAGAATATACATTTCTAGCCACACTTGTGGTTAAATATTTGTATGGAAAAAAAAGAAAAAGGAAACATAACTTTATTATAATTACATAAATAATTACATTATTTGTAATTTTTTTTTTTGAACTTTTATTTAAACAATTCCTTGACAAAATCCATTCTTATGCATTTTTACATTGCAACACAATTACAGATATGACATTCAAACATACATCTTCTAAAGCTCCCTCTTTCC
>CAEGAF010127820.1:0-19016 GCA_903067075.1 Micropoecilia bifurca
TTGCACAATGCCTGTTTTGTTTAGTTTTCTTCTTGGAAAAGTTATTAAAAACAAGTTTTTGTCTAAATTAAGGTGAATTCATGGTTCCTTTTTCTACATAATGTAAAAGTAGTGTTTATAATAAAAAATAAATAATAATTATGTGATCGGTATCGGGGATCGGAATCGGCGATCAGCCTTCAGGGGTGATCGGTATCGGTATCGGCAGGAAAAAACCTGATCGGCACATTCCTAATTTATATCTATATGGATGGCTCGTCTATTTTCCCTTAAGCCTGCTTGTGTAGCTCCCAACAGTCCCATCACCCTGCCTGTTACCTGGGAGATAAACATCTTTGCTAAGCTGTGTTTCTTTAACAACAGTTGGAGAGCACAATTATACGGCAGAATGTCCGCAAAGTGAGAGCCTGGTTAGTAAATGTCTTTGGTTGATCTTATGTGTGCATCTGCTGGGATCAGAAGAAAAGCCTATCATCCGTCGGCCCGCAGCTGTTTGTGATGAATGTCACCTTCTCTTTAAGCCTATTTTGCTGATGGTCTGTCAGGGGAACAAGCTGACAGCTGGACCTTGCAGATGTGTGATGCGGTCCCATTCTTGGAAGCACAAAAGCAGCACAATCTATATTTGGAAGCAAATATGCTAGAACTCACGCCTTACAGGAGGCGGATGACATCTTGTTATTGTTAATTACAGAGATGATCTCTGTTGGAATTTTATATTGTTTATGTCATCCGGAGCATGCCTGTTTAAAATGAAGTCACCATCGGCAACAGGGAGAGTAGAAGCAAGAGCAGCATGTCTACAAAAAAAATCTGATAAGGAAGATAACTGACCTGCTTTTATCATAAGAGTGTCAAAAGGTTTACGTTTTATCAAACCCAGAGTAAAGTTATGTTATGTTTTAGAGCATTTTCAGTGTGTTTTATGCAACAGGTTTGTTTCCTGGTCCACACATAAAAATAACTTTAACTTTTGAACCTTATTTGGGCTCCCCAAAGCACTTTATGTCTTCATCAATCACAGAAAAAACACCCTACAGTTATGAACTGAGTGGAACTAAGAATAAATGTGCTCCTTTTATAGTGTAATTGTACAATCGGAGAATGGTAGGGATGGTTACACTGGATTTTCTTTCTTTTAATGCCATGCAATGGATGGAAGGCACCTATTACGCTACACCTCAAAATAACTGCAACTTCCTTTTACCATTAATGTGCCTTGAACCGCTGCGTGCACCTCCATAATACATATATCAAAACATGCGGATAGATCTCGGCATGCTAGTTACTACTTCTGTTGGCATTTCGAGTAACCATGGCGACATAATTTGCAAAAAAATTGAGCCAAGTTCAAATCAAAAATTCTGACACTGATTCCAAACAGAAATAGAATTTTGTCTGCCCCTGTCTCGCTCACATATGACACTTTTCAGAGAAGATTAGTTACCATAGCAACAGAACATTGAGGAGGGCAGATATGTAGAGAACTACAGATATGGAGGAACACTCAGTTCCTACAGAGGAGGGCAGAGCTTCTAGTTAGAACAGTAGTTCTTAACCTACCGAACCCACCAGTTTTATATGCGCATTCACTGAACCCTTCTGTAATGATAAATAAAATTAAAATCTGATTCCTCCCCAAATTCAAGACATATGGTGACCCAACTAGAGGCTAGTTGAGTCACCATCTAGGCTAAGATCACTAAGTAATCTTAAAAGGTAGAGTCTCTGAAAAACAGTTCTTCAAAATATAGTCAGTGTTTTCAGCAAAGTTGAGCTGACTGTCCAGGAACGACCAAAGGTATTTAAAATTTGCCACAGTTTCAACAGGATGGCCATCGAGAGAAACTGGAACCACTTTAAGGTCTTGTTTAGATCATTTAATTAGTTCTACATTCTTAAGAGATTGAAAAATTAATAATAAAGACTTTGCGGTATTCTGATTTAGTAATGTAATTATATTAGTTGTGTTACCACCCCCACACCACTAGAGGCAGTACCAANCCGAAAAGATGCAACTATGGAGCAGATTTAGAAGTACACCAAAAGCTACAGAATTTGGTAAAAACTGTGAGCTTTGCAGAAGTAATTAAAGACAAAAGTTCAAATCCATGCTGAGAGTGGAGCTCTTTCAATCAGTGTTCCTCCACAGCACTGATTGGCTAAGCAATGTAACGTGATCCTATGCAGCAAGTGATGGCAAAGCGAGGCGTCATCACGACTTTACACAAGTGTCTTTTCCTCCGTGGCAGATGCTCCGCCGAACCCCTGAGACCGACTCATCGAGTCTCAGGTTGAACCCTGGTTAAGAACCACTGTGTTCAAACTAGAGACGCCTCCATGGCAAAACACTTACTACACACAAGTATATATGTTTTATAATTTACCACCAATGAAAAAATATATGTATTTTAACTTTTCAACGAGATTCCCCAACTGCACAATTCTTGTTAAGTAGTAAGTAGTGGAAAATAAGTAGTATTTAAAAGAGCAGAAGAAATCTGTTTTTTGAACAATAGCAGGGTTTGTTATTAATATGTTGCTAAGAGATGAGTGTGTTTTCTGGTAACCAAGTGCCGTGAAGTAAACGTGATTTTTACTATTGTAAAATTTACTAAATGCAAATTTCTTGTGCTTAAGCAGATAAGCAGTATTTCAAAAGAGCTTGTGTTTTATAAACAGTAATTAATTTGGTATTAAAAGATTCACAATTTTCTCTGGTAACAAACTGCCACAAAGTATAAATCAGATCTTTTGTGTTGAATGTCTGTTTTATAATATATTTACCACCAATGATTAAAGAAATATATATATTTTACTATTCTGAAAAAAATCACTAACTAAACAATTCTTGTTAATTAGTATAAGTTAAGTAGTATTTCAAAAAAGCAGTAGAAATATTAGGGTTTCTTTTTAACAATAACAATGTTTGTTGTTAATCTGTTGCTAAGAGATGAGTGCGTTTTCTGGTAACCAAGTGCCATGAGGTAAACATCTGATTTTTACTTTTTCGAAATTTACCAACTGTAAATTTCTTGTGCTAAGCAGATAACCTGTATTTTAAAGTAGCATATGTTTGATAAAAAATAATTAATTTGGTGTTAAGAGATGTTCGTTTTTCTCTGGTAACAAACTGCCACAAAGTATAAATCAGATCTTTTGTGATGAATGTCTGCTTTATAATATATTCACCACCAATGACAAAAAAAAAAATTTCATTTTTCTGAAAACTTCACTAACTGCACAATTCTTAAGTAATTTAAGTTAAGTAGTATTTCATAAGAGCAGAAAAAATCTTGTGTTTTTTTTAACAATAACAGTATTTGTTGTTAATCTGTTGCTAAGAGATAAGATTTCTCTGGTTATCAAGTGCCACGAAATGAGCATCTGAGTATAACTTTTGCAACTGTAAAAATCTGAAGGTAGTGCATAGCACAACCACTAGCAGTGGCTACTGCCCAGAAGTAGCATTTTCCCTAAAATAAGCTTAGCTATTTTGTTTATTTATTAGCCATTTTTAGTACAGTGAATGGAAGACAATGTAAGACAACATGCTAGTTATACCCCACATGCTTTACAAGGTTACTTTCAAAACAAAACTTTGAAAAATTAAAAAGGAAAAACTCTATTCAGTATTCTTCATGAATCAGATTTTAGATCTTTGCAGCCAAGCTTGCTGCAAAGACGATGGATACTGCAGACAACCAATTTCCGAGGACATACACTAGTGTTGTAGAAAGCTTCCAGAGGTCTTAACCCATTCACCTCTCACCAGCAGCACTTCCACACGTCAAAAACTGAGCGGTTCATCTCCACTGACAATGTGAGTTTGACAAGAGACAAGAAAGTGTGTGAATACACATACCAATCATCAGAAAATGTAGCGTAGCAAAGCCCTTGTGCCATGTTCAACACAATCCATGTTTCCACAGCCAACAATTTAAAGTTTGGTCACACAAAAAGTGAATCTCACCCTATTTGATGTATTTCATTGATCTCATGTGTAAAACCAAAAGTACTGACTATATAGCATGAACAAAAATAACAGTTCCGATAGGCTAAAGCAAGCCATCGACCTTTTTTGTCAATTTGCGCAACTCTCTAAAGCTAGATGTAATGGAGAACACAGAGTATAAATAAAGCTCATTAAGGCAGCTAAATTGAACTTTTGTCTTTGTCTGATCCATGCTGACGGCCTAGAATCCCATGGGCCATTAGTGACCGACTGGCTAAAGGCCTGCTCCTGCAAAACCTAAATAAACATGCTTCTCTACTGGGAAAAGGTCAGATGCTGAGCACCAAGGTTACATTAATTATCATTTGTCACGGCTTATCACAATTTGGCAGTCGACAACAAATGACATCTTGGACCAGCTCCCATTAACAGAAGCCGTCATGGAGAGGAAGCCTGATGGAGTCGACGTTCAGAGGCCAGCCCATCATGTTGATGCATTTACCGCATATCATCTCTCCCATAAGTCCAAAATGACATGGAGTAAAAAGCATGTCACAGAATGCATAGCTTCGGAGAGACATGTGACAGCCATAATATATTTAGGAAGGAAGTTTAAAATGTGACATGGGTCAAATTAATATGTATAGATTATAAATCTAGTCTGTAATGGTTCAGTCGTTCGGTTTCCATTTCCTGCTCGCATGTGAGGCAGGAATCGGTTTACACAGTCTACTTGTGCCTGTTTATTGTTCTTCTGACTCTCACCTGGATTCTGCTTCATTGAGGTTCGGTTTTGTTCTTTTTCCTGTTAGACTCTACATTTATTTCTGCTTTCTGGACACGGATTCCAACCTTTGCAGTCAGTTCGTTCCATTCCTGATCTCTGTGTGTCTGAGCCTTTCCTGCATTCCTACCATGTCTGACAGGATACTGTATTGGACATATGGTGCAGAGAAACAATCCTGGAACATTCCTGTAAGACCCACACATTCAGATACTGAAAAGCTGATTTACCATCTACAGTTGCTTCTACACGTTTCTGTGAAAAATCTGTAATTCCCACCAGTTCGACATTTTTATCAAATCTTGGTATTGCTGTCACGATAACAAATTTTGCTGAGCGATAAATTGTCCCAGAACTTACTGCAATAAATCCTTTTAGACCACTGTCAAGTAATATAATGGTAATGGCAAAATAATGCAAATACACCCTCTCAGAGATCAATAAACCTCTAAAATACACTTAGCATTGTAACTGGAAGACATTTTAAATATCCAAAACAATCAAAAGAACAAATAAAATGCGCATTAAAGAGACAAGTCTCAGTAAACAAAATTGTCCTTCAAAAACTGATCTAGTAAAGACCAATGCACCAGAGTGAAGTATTTTATTATCCAGTCTTTGGTAGAAAGAGCAAGAGACACGAGGAAAACAGACCATTCTGTAAATGGAAATTATCGAGCTTGTTTTAATTTGTCATACAATTAATTGATTTATTGCCTATTATACGACAGACTTAGTTCTTGGTTGAGTAACAGAGTCCTCTGTCCCAAACTATAAGTGTCTGATTTGATTAATTTAAAGTAAGACCTTGAACGAACCTATAAATATGAGACAAAAACCAAATTTTGCAAGAGAGCAAAGTTTGTTTGACTTTAACCATGTACTTTGCTTATCATATTAACTCTTTGTACAGGGCCGATTCTAGCCATGGATACATGAGGGGGCAGGTGAAAATGTTAAGGGGGCGTCATTATGTATATACATATTAGGGGTTGATAGACTTCATATATTTTATGGTGGACTATAAAATGATAAAAGTTAAGTAGAAGTCGACTCCTCGCAATGATGTCCTAGAAACGTAAGTGAAGTTCACATCAACTTACAGGTTGTATTATATTCACAGCAAATATTAATTAAAAGCCCTTTAAGTTTATTTTGCAGGAATAAAAGTACAAGAAACAAAACATCCCAGATGTCTTCGTCAGCAGCGGATTAAAGTCTGAAAAGTTTCACCGAGTCAGGTGTGACATTTTTTTTCCCATCGAACACTGGCTAGGACTGATGATCGCTGGTCAGCAGTGAAATTGTCACACTGACCAGTTACACAATGGTGCTTTTGGTTTGTGCATCACAACCCAAAGTTATTATGAACGGATCCTGTTTAGTTACTGTTAAATTCAGCGCTGCCACCTGCTGCTCCTCCACCCCGATGCGCAGCAGGACACTCCGCTGACTCAGCATCGGCAGTGATCGCCTCTATCAGATCCTTAGATTGAAGGTTTAACTTCGTTTCCAGATGTTGTCAATTAGTGCTTTTATAAGAGCGTAAAGTTGCCAGGTTAGAAGCTTCAACAGCAAAGTGACGCTAATCAATTGGATGGAGGAAAAAACCCGACATCATACTGCATCGTTGCACATTACTCCGGTAGTCTTTTTCTTTAAAATAGGTTTTTCAGCCCTATTTGCCTTTATGACAACAATCCTACAGAAAGTTGCAGAGAGCAGAGGCAGGAGAGAGAGACAAGCAAACCAGACAAGCAAACTAAAGTTTATATGTGGGGCACCGCGCTGCGCCAAGCAAAGCCCCTATTCCGGTAACCTTTGCAGAAGTTTGCAGTTTCCCTTTGATGAATTATTAACATTTTTACACAATTCGAACTATCTCAGGAACTCAACTAGTTCATCTTCTTGAAAAAATTCGTTTGGAAAAAATGTATGCTTTACGCAGATCCATTGCCGTAACAACTGAGTAAACAACAAATCCAATAGCTGACAGAGCAGACACTGTGTTAAGTATCAGGATTCAGCGCCAAAACCACGAACATTTCCCACAAAAAGCACAGAATATTCAGTCCGTAACAGTTTTTTTTCTGGTTTGATTATTTTGCGATTACTACAAGTAAACACCAGCAGGGTTCATTAGTTAACTTAAAAAACCTGCTCGACTGATGCTCTGTCACAGAGTTGGTGTGAGGGTCGCCTCATTTTAACTGAACTGAAACACACCGAACAGTGCATCAGTTAGCCGGCCCCGCTTTGTACACATATGGCAAGAGGCCTGGTGGTGCACTGTTGTCTTGCAGCCAGAAGGATGTGGGTTTTAATCCTGGCTTGAGGGTTTTCTGGATGCGTTGATTTTCTCAGGCTACCCTGACTTTGTCACACAGTCCTAAACCATGACTGTTAGGTTAATTGGTCTCTCTAAATTGCCTTTAGCAATGAATCTGTGTTTGCAACACAGATTCCTGTGAGTCTCTGTGTTGCATTGTAATGGATCCAGAAACTGTTGGTCGTCCCCTTATCCGGCAAGGATAAGCGGGTATAGACAACAGATGGATGACATAAAAAAAGCAGTAATCAAACTACATAGTTTCAGGGGAAAATAAATAATTTTAAAAAGCATATTCTCTGTCAAAAATGTAGCAACTATTCTTTCTCAGAGAAAAGATCCACACCAAAATAAATTCTTTAAAAATTATTATGCTCTACTGAATGACAGCCAAGGCAAGCCAAGGAAGATATAGCACAAGAAGCTAAGAGAAAAGGAGTTATTCACAACCATCAGCCTTCTACATGGGCACAGGTCCACTGACATAATGTAAAAAGGTGCTTCATACAAGATTCACTGGCTTGAAAAGGTGTTTGTCACTCCTATTTTAAATGCTTGAATGGGTTCAAATGCTCTGCTGCAAGCGTGCATTACATATATTTGTGGTTAGGTGCCATACAAAACATGAAGCAGAAAGAGGATTTAAAGTCTTATGTTGCCAAGCACAATTTTCACAAAAAATACATCAACGTCAGAGAAATAAAACAGAGACCTGATGTCTAAATATTTGTTCATAATCTTGATGACGGCAATATTTTTGATCAGACGTTGTACACCATGTCCTAATGTTTTGTTAATGAACAATTAAGAGTCAAAATGCCCTTAATTAGATTAAAACCAGGCAGGGTAAGGATTAATGGGGACAATAATACTCAACACACAGCTAGCCAAGAGACTGACATTATACAGGTACATTGCAGGAAATTGAAATGTGTTCTGATGGCTTGTTTGTAAGATTAAACGTAGCTTTAAAAAGTAATAATTATACTTTCATCAAGGGTACATTTCTGTATAAAAATGGGGGTTTTTTTATTGGTCTGATGCAACATTTTAATCTTAAATGTCATCTTTTAATTTGCTCCACACAGAAAATTCTTGTACCTAATAGAAATAATGGCTTCAAATTTAGTCTGTGTGTAATTAACCTGCGTAGTGTGAAATAAATAAATTAACTTCTCAATAATATTCAACAGTGTCCTTGATAGGACGCATTATGATGTTTTAATATGTATAAACGAATCTTCACTGGGTTCAATTACCTACAGTCCTGGTCAGAAGTTTACATACAGTCGTCATGCCAAGAATGTCATTTATTTTTGGCCTTCAGTGAGGCATTTAAAGATGTGTTTCTTTTTTCAGAGTGCAATGATGATGCAACAACTTCACTGAATTTTAAATGGAAGAGTACATGCAGAAGTTTAAATTTATAGTACGTTCTTATTCTTTTCTAATCAAAAACTCAGAAGAAAAGAGATGTACGTATGTATACATGTGTATGGATCCATGTCCAAAACATTTTAAATGTAAATTTCTAAAAATCATGAAAAACAAAAGCCCCCTGAACTCTTTAGCTTGTTCATTTTAATTTTACTCCACTTTTTTTTTTGCAATCATAACTGATCACAACTGAACATCAACAAGTGCCAACAGATATAATTGCAGGCTCTAAACACGGTTAATTAATTTCAGAAGACATATTCCATAATTCATGTTTTTAATACAATGCCAAAAGTAACTGGTAATCTAAAGTCTCCAAAGTGTGCCAAGAGGAGAGCTGTTGATTATTAGCACTCTGTTCTCATGACATAACAGATTGGCTTTCAAAGCTCATGTGCCTTGGGCTCATGTCTGTTTCTGGGCATGAAAGATAAACTACGAATGCAGCACGTAAATAATTAAGCGGGGATATGATGGATCCCTGTCATGACAATCTTCCAGTGGCAAGCGAAATCAACACCAACCATAGCCAATGTTTTTGCTACAATAGCCAATAAGGTGTGAAGGGACAGAGTAACACTTCCTCTGGGTTAACAAGGTGTGACTGACAATTCCTGGTGCTATCTAAACGAAATAAGACAGACAGATGGAGACCCAAACGCGTACTGTGAAGTGAAGGGTAAAAGTTTTTTTTTTAACAGAGGTGCCTGATGGGCGATGTTGGCAGCTAGCCTGGGAAAGTGAAGAAAAATAATTAAGTGTGAGCAGAGATGGGCTTTCTCCCTCTCTTTCTCTTTCCCTCTCCAGCGCCAGTTCAGGCTTGAATGTCAAACAAAACTGGAACGATCTGCTGAGAGGCCGCAGAGTTGAAAAAGTCAGAGCAGAGCTGTGAGACCTCATCAGTTAGAATGACCTTGGCATTTAAACCTTTGTGGCCAACTCTTACATTAATGTCGCAAGGAAGATGTGGAGGAGTAGCCGGCTGACATGAGAGTTGTTCAGGTGGCCTCATACAGTAACTCATTAGGCATAATGCCGGGGGCCAAAAGTAATTCGATACAAGTATTCTACCTTAAGAATGTTCAAAAGTCAAATTAAATGCATAGAAAATACATATAAAATATTAGATATACTTTTTTCCTTTTCTTTAATAGAATAATTGTGTTGTCTTAAATTGTTCAAAGCATTTGAAAGCAAAGAATAACTCAAATATGAATCCCCAGTATCATGTAATTCATAGTGTACAATTTAATTTCCTTTAGTAGATTTTCATCCTTTGCATGTTCTGCTGTATGATAAAACTGTCATTTCATTTTGATGGAGTAAGATTGCAACTAAATTCTGTGTATTTTATGAGCAAAGTTTGTGATAGATAAACAGAAAGTAGTGTATTGATGCAGAAGGAAAATAAAATCATTGTAATTATTTGTAGAAATTAATATTCACTTTGACATTAAAGGGGTTCTTTTGTAAAAAATGTTGTTGTAAAAACAGTAAAAATTTGAAAGTATTCCAGTGGATGAAACCTTTTTATGAGAACTATTATATGTATTTACTAATGCCTGTAAATACAGAATGTTAAATGTACATTTTCCCTCATTGTTGTACAAATAAGATTGTAATAATTCTTATGTTTTAGCAACGAGGGATTATGTGGAACACTTAAAAACAAACGTCTATGAATTTTCTTAGTATTTGTTAAATTTGATTTTAAACTGTATCTTCTTCTGGGAATCTTTTCACAAGTTCCTCACAAAACTTTGTTGGAATTTTGTCCCGTACTCCTGACTGAACCGCTGTATAACATTTATAGTTTGCTTTGCTCCCACACTGTTGCTCATGTTCTGGGGTTGACACACATTTTTGCACCAAAACACAACATTTCATAAATGGTCATTTTTTCTGAAATCTCAGCTGATTTCAGTGGAAATTTCCGTGATGTATTTGATTTTGCTCCAATTTGTTCAAACGTTTTAAGTTATTCAAAAACTTACAAAGTCATGACATCACTGCAGTTTTCCCAAATTTACTCAAGGTATCATAATATTTCTTTCTGTAATTTTTTTATTTTTAAGAAAATAAAGTTAAAAATCCCTTAGTCCAATTTTTGGGATTAAGCAAAAAGAAACCAAATAGAAGTCACTAGCTCAGTTATTTCATCTGAGCTAAAAAGGAAAAAAAAGAGTCTGATTTTGTTTTGAGCACCTTCTAATGACTATTTGTAGGTGATGAATTATTAAAGCTAATGCTAAAAATAGCCACAACAAGGTGAAGAGTGGCCATGCATAATATTAACTCTTCTGGTATCGTGGGAAAAACTTTCTGGTGCTGCACAATTTATGACCAGCGCACTTTCCCTACTGCAATTCAATATAAGAGATTAGGGAGACGAGGAAAGCAGGCAATTGCGAGGCAAATAGGTAAAGGTGATTTCTTAGCTAAGCAGATATCTGGCATAGCACCAAGGTGGTTGATGATTATTAAATATAGTTCTGATAGAACTGTATTATACTACTATAAAACCAACTTGGTTGGTTTCAATGTTAAACCAACCATTAATCTTGACAAATGTTAGGTGTCAAGCTCTGTTTTTGTGTCTTTACTATTCACTTAGACCTTTTTGACAAGCAAACGACAATGGCCTTTCAGGTTTACAGTGACGTAAAAAAGTACTTTTTGTGGTTACAGATATCTCTTGAATTTGATTTTGTTGTGGAACTTACATGTTTCAGTTAAATTTTCAGGTTAAGCAAACTTTAACATCAGACGATAACTTAAGTAAATGTAACCGTAGTGGGTTGACAGTGGATAATTAAAAACATTTGTCTTAGAGCCCAAACAGCTGTAGGTTCGATCCTGGCTTTCTCCTTTTACATGTTGAGTGAACATGGCTGCATTGTAAGGTGATTTGATTAAAGAAAATCTACAAAGTTCAGTTAATTTATTTATTTTTCTTTATTACACCAATTCCTTATTTTCTAAGTTTTGCATGTTAACACTAAGGGATGGGGTTGTTCTTAGTGTGGAAGCTAATTGGTAGTAATGTCCAGAACAACTGACATTTGTCAACAAATCAGTATTTTCCCAAATTGCACAGTGAGCAGCATTTCTGCACAACACAGCAAGGAAACAACTATTCTTTAAACATGTGCAGCTGCTACGTGTATAGCAGCATCTAGATTGAAGAAAATATTTTATTATATCTTAGACTTAATCATTTAATTCTTTAAAGTACAAAAGATTAAATTAATTACTAACAACTTTACCCATGTTTTTAATTTAAAAAAGAACCCGTGTAGCTACATCTCTCTTGAAACAGGAAGTTATTAGTACCATGCGTGAAAATAATTTGAAACCACAGACTCTGATGAACTTCTGCTGAACATAGAACGTGTTCTGTTTTCTTGAAACGAAACACCTTTTTCATGGGTATATGCTGACTGATTTGCCGTGAGGTAACCGCAGCTGCTGTTCGTCTGGTAGGAAAATCTTGCCTTTTACTTTTATGTGCCCTGTCAGAGCTAAACATCTGCCGATGTCTGCAGATGACGTTGAGTCAGTAACTGATCTCCCACAACAACACAGTTGCATAATGAGCCACAATAATTACCCAAAGTTGCAACAATATTTTACTATGTTTGAGTTAAATGCTTTAGAAAAAGTAGACAGCGCCACTCCTTTGGCAGCAGAGATGTAGTCAGTATTACTAATTTTTAGGGACCACCTAAACATCTCCTGCTCAGCCGTGTGCGTTTCTTTCCAGAGCTAAGAGATTTGGAGAAAATGACAAAATCCTGAAAGCATCATGTTTTGCTGGTGCACAAAACAGCATCCGTGTGGAAGGTCATATGAATAATTTGCCTTTCACAGAAGCTGAATGTTTGCTGAAATTAATTTTTACATCAACACCGGACCATGCCTTCAAGCTTTTAACATTTTCTCATTCACACCTTGCCATACACCCTTTTCGGTAATCAATTGTGTCACCAGCCACCCTCAGCATTGTTTTCTACTTGACTTATTCAATAGACTTCAAGAAAGTCCTTCAGACTCTCTAACAGACACTAAGAGAATGCAGCAAAAATATATAAGGAGAAGTCAGTGAGCTGTCAAAGCAGACCTGGAAATTAAACAAATCAACACAAAAAAAATAAGAAATCATTACCAAACTAAACTAAAAAAAAAATCTATTTCTCACAGTGGAAGAGGTAATATTGGTAATGTTTTTCTCAGCTATAATTTGTCATGGTTTAAGTCAGGCCAGCCTGGAGGGAAAATCATTCACCAGTAAAAGGAGTCCGGAAAAACTGATTATCAGTCAGAGCGATCAAGCTTTATTGTGTTATTAATTGTTGAAGAGCTTATGCAATAGACTGAGAGAGGGAAAAAATACCAGCAGCCACCTGCAAATTAATGCACAGACAGGCGTGTAAATGATCCAGCAGATTCAATAGGGATAGATATGCTGCTGTGCAGCTGGAATCCAGATGATTCGCTGTTTAAAAGGTTTTCACACTCTGCCCACTATGCTGTTATACCGTGACATGTTGCTAAAGCAAACCATGAAAGGAGCTTCTCCACCTGGATTTGGAAATTACATCAGCTCCTTATCCAATCACAGAACACCAAAAGTCGTATGCTCCACTGCACTTCAAGGATTATGTGATTTCTATGCCTTTTCTTTAATTTTCTAACTTCATCAAAGTAATGACAATCAGTCATCAGTGATGAATTGTAAAAATCCACTGCTTGCATATAAAGGTATATTATATTTGTGGCTCACCGACCTGACCCAGGAGCTCGGGAAGACCCAACACTTGTCCTGTGAACACGCCCAAGCAGATCAGGATGGAGTTGAACTGGCCAATGGAGCCTCTGATGTGTTTAGGGGAAATCTCTCCCAGGTACATGGGGAGGACACTAAGTGATATACCTAGATGGAAAAAAAAACAAAAAACAAAGGTCATGTAATAGAATCAAGTGAAAAAGGAGTAAAACAAGTAAGAAGACAAAAAAAGATCAAATAATCTGCAGAAGAGAATTACCCAATAACATATTGGTCTCTGTTGTGTTTAGTAAACTCAGTAAAACTCTGCTCTAACCCTTGTGGGTTCTTGACAAGAGCGCTAATAAACCTGCACTGGCACAAGCAGTCAGTTTGATCTGATGTCATTTTAAATCAGGTTGTTTTGTCCAAAACTGTTTTGTTTTGTGTCTACGTTCATTTGTTCGGATGGTCACTTGGTCACTTGGTCTGAGTCTATTTGGTCTACATCTGTTTGGTCTGAATCATTTCACCTGACTCAGTTTGCGCTTAGTCTATTTGGGAATATGCCTTTAGGTCTGAGTTATTATCATGCCATTTTGTCTGGATCCATCTGGTCTTATGCCATTTTATCTGTTAACCTGATAGTTACTTTTGTCAACTGACCTGAGGATGTCGTAAAAGTGTGCTGTACTAACAGTTTCTATCAAATGGCACACATAAGATCTACAACTTTTAGAAAATCAATACATGTAGTAAAGCCGGTGACTTTCAAAATGTCAATTCATTAAGAAAATTAAAGCAATTCCATACGAGATAGTCAAGTTTGCAGTTTTAGTTGAGTAAGAAAAAAAATATTCTTCATTGATTATCCACTTGAAGTGAGGAGAGCTATTTTTGTATTTTGTTTGTTTTGTTTTTATTGCAGCTTGAAATGTACATTTTGTTTTGTTTTGGTAATTGGAGCATCCGAGCCTGTAGTTCCCATACTGTTGATAGTGTGAATATGTAAGGAATGGTTGTTGCCAAGGCTGTACTGGAGTCATTCTCTGATTAAGTGCTGATTTTAATATCCCTCTGTGGTTTTGGTTGTGGCTCTCAGAACAGAAGGCAATTAGAGCTTCTCTGCTCTCTGATCACCACTGAATTCATATTTGATAAGCAAGTTATTTTGCACATCTGCCTATCTTTATTGCTTTTGCCTCTTGATGAACTCCATTGGTAAAAAAAAAAAAAAAAAAAGATTTTTTTTTTACCAATATAATATTTACCTTAATTTCTTCTTCTTTACTTTTTTGTTTTGTTTATGCAGACAAGCAGCCATAGTCTTTGGAAAGATCAAACTTTAAACCAGATTTTTTTTTTTCTTTTTTTTTTTAGGTTGGAGCATTTTGAAAGAAACAGGAAAGTGTTTATCTGCAGATGTGTTTGGACTCTCAGGTCCTTACAGTATACTGCATTTGTTTACTTGCGATAAAAGGCTGAACCCTTAGGTGTTATTTGGAGAGGTATCATCCCCCATTCTTGTTTCACCAAAATAACCAAAAGCTGCAGTATTTGTTGCACACCAAGTTCAACAAAACATTCTTCCTTTAATTGCACACTGACCTGAGTTCACGCCCATGACGATCCGGCCGATGATGAGCATCTCAAAAGATCTTGACATCTCACCCAGCGACAGCAACAAAGCGGCCGTCACAGCAAAACAGTTATTCAGCAGCAAGGTTCCCTTTCTGGAAAACAGAAAGACAACGTAGACATGACTCTATACAACAAAGAAAAGAGGAGAAAATCAGCGGTACAGACATGATGGCAATGAGACCTGAATGGAATTCTAATCCAGTTATTCAAGCCCTTTGTCAAAACGTCGGCAGCGGTTTAATTGTGATAAAAGAAGGAGAACGGCGAGTACATCTGACTTCTGTCAAAACATTTCCGCAAGGCACTCCAAAGCCAGAACAATCAGGAATGACGAGACTCGAGACAGCCAAAAGAAAAAAAATAATAACTTCACTTTTTTGTGGCTTTAGATGTTCATAAAAGGGATAAAAACCATTGAATGTGAAGGATTCTTCAAAGCCAGGGAAGCAGAAAAATGTTTTAATGTAGGAGTCCCCTTGTGTCAAGAGGATGGAGAACACTTCATAAAGGTTTCATTTAAAATATTTTTTTTTTTTCACAGACCAAGAAAAAAACTGAAAGTTAAACCACTCATTTCTGAACAGATGCTCAAATGTATCAGTGTGTGTAGTCATAATCAACCTAATCATCAGCCAGACGAATGATCAGATTAATAACAATTTCGGTAGTTTTTTTTTCTTTTTTTTTTTTCGCAAATGAGATCTAGCAAGAGATCTCCACAAACTGTGCATTCAGGCAGCTCTTGCAGACATGTCACAAAATCTACTTTGCCAAAGAGTTTCCCAGCTAAAAGGGCCCAAAAAAATAAAAAGTAGTTAAAGCAAAAAGAACTTCAGACAGGCTTTTCAAATTTAACTTCATTTTCCTTGTTCTACAAAGCAACCGCAGACCGTCATAGTATGCCCCTCCCTTCACACCTAAAATGAAATTGAAATTTCCCTTTGAAACATCTCAGAACTTCAAATTTAATCCAGCAGGTGACTCTTTATGCCCCTTGGGCGGCCTGACATCATTACGGAGTAATCTTGAGCTAAACCTACCAGAAGAAGCTGTATTATACTTTAATCTGTCAGCTAGTGTGGACATGGAGTTATTTATTTTTGGCATGACTGAGAAGAGATCAAAGTCATATTTTCTGAAGTGGTGAATGAGGTCTGAAAAATTCAACATGATTTAAAAGAAAAAAAGAAAAAAGCAGCACATCTTTAGATGAAAGGATTTGTACCAATGCCAAATCTCTATGGAATGTTTCTAGGCCAAGAAGAATTATCGCGGTAAAAGAAGGTCCAACTGGTACTAAAATGGTTTAATCTAGTTATATTCAACAAATTAGAATATATTTCTGATGAGACTCCTTAGGCAGAGCAAAAGTAAGTAACCTTTTACTTTTTCCTGTTCCACATTTCTCTATTAATGACTTTTGAATAGGATGTAATGTTCTAATCTGAAATGTCATTTTTTGCATTAAATGCAATTAAAATCATCATAATTATTACAAATGAAGGCTTGGCATAAATCAGTTGGTGTCTAAGAGACGGCTGTATTTTTGTTTTTGACCAGTTTAAGAGCGGATGTACGGTAACTGTCATGCTCCAGTCCAGATCACAGAGTAACTGGAATAATGTACAACCTAAATCTGATACTGTAATGAATATCTGCGTTAAAACACAAAGGATATAGTACTGACACAAGTATTGGATCCTAGTATTACTCATTGACCAGTGCAACACCTGGCTACCATGGAGACTGTACACAGACCGGTGGAAGGACATTGCTTAACAACATTATTGACATTAGAAACTGAAGTTTGATTTATTGTATGAGAATTGAAAGTAAATGATCTTACTTGTTTCCTGCTACTTTGCAACATTTTGTCCTTCTGCAATTGCATTAAATTGTTGGCATGGTTAAAAGTAAAAAAATAATAATAACTTGAACAAATATTATTCTCCTAATCTAAGTCACCTAGGGCTATTTATTGATATTTTTCATAGTATTCCTGATTCCTGACCGTCTCCGGCCCACTGACATATGCATACAGCAAACTCAATCATACTCAATCTGTACATATTCAAGATATAACAGAGGTTTGTTCATTTATGATTCATAACCTCATTTATAAAACATCCAATTCCAGAAAACTTCAGAATTGGAACTATGAAAATTGGTTTTCTTCAAAACGCCCTCCGAGAACACCTCTGAATGTCAACAAAATGAAACAGGCTTTATGGATATGTATGAATTCATCTGCATGCACACAAGACTGTTTTGTGAAGACATTACCATTTTAAGAATCAAATTTGAAACCCAAACTTTGAGACAAGACTAAACAAGCTGAAAGAAGAAAAAGAAACACATTTTGTTGCAAGGTTTAAACAGAGGAGTTTCATCGCCTAATGTCAAGAGTCAAAGGGTAAAAGGAGAAGATGCTCATTTGAACTGCTGCTGCAGAAATGCATGTCGACAGGCAGCCTCACTTACGTGATAGCAGAGCCGGAGAACAAACAGCACGCAACGCTGTCTTCATGTCACGTCTTCATTATGACAGAGTAAAAACAAAAGCCATTAACCTCAGCTTTACTTGAAAACTTTTAATGAATTCCTTGGTCACTTTTACAGAGTTGCTGTCTGTTTGATCTCTGCATGCGTCTCCCGATGCTTTCATATATTCACTCTGACATCTGAATGTCAGCCTCTCCGGGATAACCAACTGGGACGCTAATGTCTAGCAGAGAATACAAAAGGAAAAATGAGTACCTTCAATCAACACAACAGAAATCCAGAAGAAAGTCAAGGTGAATCTTAAGAGTGTTGCAGTGGACTCAAATAGAAAGAAAGAATCAAAGTATGAGATTCATGATTCTTCCTCTGCTCTGATAATGTCATCCTAATAACTAGTAGTTAATGGATTCTTGTGAATCAAAATTAGTTTGGAGGCACAGGAGGTGATTATGTTAAGCTCAACTCTGTCCCTGTAGGGCACAGGATGCAGAGCTTTGCACACAGAGGATGTGAAACTACCTGGCTTGTCCGGACCCTGAGAAACTCATTACTCTAGCTGTGAGACTGGATCTCAGCAGGCAGAAAAAGTTGTCAAAGCACCACTGCTAGATCAAAAGCAACTTCTTCCTTTCTTTTTTTTTGCATTCCTCCCTAAACTTGAGTAGTACATCGCTGGAAGGATAATAAGTCACCAAAAAATCTTTTTCACATAATAGCTGTAGTCTTGGGCTGGAGACATCAGGGAGAAGAACACAAGTGTGGGCATAACAACTTCTTGGAGACCTGCACTTAATAGGACAAGCTGTCTGTCCAACTGAGTGTTAGTGGAAAATGAGGGGAACAAAACTCACCAATGTTGCAGTTGTAGAAGGAAAGTAATATACTGGGATTTTTTTACAACTTGCGCAATATGATTATACATTAGCAGTGATGAATGTAAAACATATGAATAAATGTCAGTGGGTGTGGGGTTAAAGGCATGGAAAACAAAGATTGAAACATTGCCTGAAAGGTCAGGCAAAGCTAAAGAAATAGAAAATAAAGACAAGTACAGAAAATTTCAGACACATCAAATAAACTTCAACAGCCGCAGCCAAAAAAATAAACATTTATCTGAAATGTTGTCAATGTGAAGTATGAAGGATAAAAGTTTATCTTGAACGTGTCAAGAGCCAATGAGGTAAAACTCTGGGCCAAGCCTGAAAAAGTAGACGTGGACCTAAAGCAAAAGATTTGACATGTCGACATAAAGGGCTAATTTCAACTCTCGGCCTCCTTCAACAGCTTCAGCCTTACTATAAATTTGAAAAAAGAAAAAAATAAGGAAAGAGAAAAGAAAAAGGAAAGAAATTGGTTCCTGAAGTGCACACTCACATTCAGTATCCACTAAAGGTTTTCAGATACCAGGGCCTCCACTTTATGAAGATGTCCATCCATCCATCCATTTTCTTACACCCTTTATCCCTTAATGGGGTCGGGAGTTGCTGGTGCCTATCTCCAGCTGGCGTTCCGGGCGAGGGGCAGGGTACGTCCTGGACAGGTCGCCAGTCTGTCGCAGGACAACACAGAGACACACAGGACAAACAACCATGCACACACACAC
>CAEGAF010127825.1:0-33782 GCA_903067075.1 Micropoecilia bifurca
GAACGTCAGCTGGAGATAGGCACCAGCAACCCTCCCGACCCCTCTAAGGGACAAGGGTGCAAAGAAAATGGATGGATGGATGGAAGTAGCAGATACGTCTTGGTGCTTTGTCGCGTGCGTGAGCGTCAGATGTGACCAATCACGGGCAAGAACTGCTTCCTGTCCGGGTCACGTGTAAACACGCTGGCGGGTTTTAGCCACAACGCCGCCGGCCATCCTGATTCTTTGTTTTTATGGCTCTAAAATGTTATCCTGAAAGAGTCTGAATCTTTGTAAGCACATTGGTTTTGTATTTCTTTTATCTTTCTTATATGAATTGTGTTTTTTTGTTGTTGTTGTTCTGTTCATTTTTAGATTTGGATTTTTTTAAACAATTCATAATTCGTTACTTGTAAAATATTTTTATTGAATAGAAAGAATGAAACAGCTCCAGGAAGGAGGAGTGTTTGTTCACCAGAATAATTCGTTTAAGTTTTTTGTTGATCTAATTCTAAGGAATGTGGCAAAACAAGTAATAGAATCCATTTTTCTCATTGGCTGTTTACCCCAGTAGAAGGCCTCCGATTGGCTGATCAGGCTCTCTTGATGACTCCTTCCTAAAACTCACACACTGTTAGAACATTTGTTCAGTATTGGTCCGTGCACGGATTTAGTTTGAATCTTTCTTCACATTAATGTTAGAGCAATGCCAAAAACAGAAAGGACAAAATTTATGTTTAATTAAATTAATGAGTCTCTCTTTGACATTCTCCTGCTTTCTAGGCTAAATTCCTCCAGTTTAAGCAGTCCTAGCAGTTTAAGCAAATTTTAGATCAAATCTTCACCATGGTTATGAACAGACTTACCATTCCCTCATGTCTAAATGACGTTTAGCCTTCTATCATCTGTTAGATAGTATTTTTGTTGGATTAAAAAGATTGATTGTGATCCCGATTAACTGTGCAGCATAATGCATCTTTTGAATGTTACAGCATCATTCGCTGTGGTCATTTTTTTTTCCTCTTGTAATATTAGTCGGCCATGTTTGTTTTCGTCTCTCAGCCTTGGATTAGTCATTAAAACCTTTTGTTTCCAGGCACATTCCTCCACAGACTGTGACGATTTGAGCTTCCATCAATATTTCTGCTAAAATATTAATTGTAAAAAGAAATAAAAGAAAATAAAACAGACAAGCTCTTTATATGCCCAATCGTACGCATTAAACTTCAATGAAAAACTGAAATGAAAGATTCTTGCTTCATTATCGCATCGTTGCAGCACCAGATGAGGTCAGATATTGAAATCTCATCTGTGAGTCTCCGATGAAGATGATGAGCCTTTAGGGAGCCAAGTCATAAAGCAAGCAGTCATCATCTTTCACTTTCTTTCAGCTTCACTCGGCTTTCCAAAACTATCCAAGCTTCTGCAAATATGAAACCTTTTCTCTTTTTTTAGCATTATCTGAAGAAAAATGTCTTATAACTGCAAAAAATTAAAAATAAAGGAGCATATCTCTCTGTGACAGAATCATTAACAATGAAATCTGTTTTTTGGGGGGGGTTTTGCTGGCATGTAGGACTAACAGCTGCACACTTGAACACCACACTCACTGTCTGGATATTTGTCAGTCCTGCTCTGTCTTACAGCTGTCAGAAAAAAACCCCACATCACAGTTGTTCCAACACACACATGACAATAAGTGATTCCTTACACATTACTAACGGAGATTGTTAGTAAATTTTTTTAGACTACTTGAAATTAAACGGTCCTTGTTGAATTAAATCTGGACGTTAGCTGGAATCAGTGCTGGTTAAAGTTTGATATTAGCCACAGTTAGGGGTCAGATGCTTGGCTCTAGCACTGCAAAACCTGTCTTTGTTCTGGGGTCAGCTCCCTCAGGACGCCTTCAACTCCCACTACATGGACACACAGCAGCACTGCACCTTCTCCTCTTCCTCCTGCTCTTCCTCCTCTCGCTCGGTGGGGAAGCAGCCAGGAGCAGACAGTTTGTCTTCAGTCAAGGCGTCCAAAATTCCTCGACTTTCCCAGAATTCCCGAGTCAGAACCAAGTCATCTGTTCGGTTGTCATATCCTCGAGGCCCTGGTGAAACACACCGGCGCTTGACAATTGCACTGCGTTTGCTCGAAAATAAAACGTGGAGTTTAAATGCAGCTCAACACGCGACAGTTGTTAAACTGGCTCAGTTCAAGGACAATTAAATCTAATTCCACTTTTACAATGTTTTGTAACGTCACACCCACAAACTCCAACGTATGGAAACCGCTTGGGGTTTCAGATGAAAGTATCTGATAAATGCAGGCAGGAAACGACACATGGATTTCAAAATTCTTTATAAGTGAAAATCTGGAAAGTGTGGCGTGTATTTTTATTCTGCCGCTAATCTTCTTCTGTGTTACGTTTTGAGCAGTATGGAAGAGGCGGAGACTGATTTGCTTAATTTTTTTTCCTTTTAGGTTCTTTTAGACTAAAAGAAAAGTATTTCTGACAAATTCTCAATTAGATTTAGGACTGGACTTTGACTAGGACATTCTAACGTTTTTATATTTTAACTCAGTTGCACATTGTGAGTTTGATATTTCTAATGACTACACAGTATATTATTATTATTATTATTATTATTATTATTATTATTATTATTATTATTATTATTATTATTATTATTATTATTATTACTACTCTTGTTGATATTGTTCATCTTATATTTTGTTTTATCACTTTACAAACTTGTGTGAACCTTCATACCTGATTCTGCAACACATTCTACTTCTCCGATTAAAGCTCTCTTTGCCCACCTTTGAGTTCAGATGGACGATCATGTCTGCGTTACTTGTGTCGTTTAGTTAGACAAAATCAGAAGGGAACTTACTGATCTGGATTTTATTGGTGGTTATCAGAGTAAATGGGGCTGATTCAGATGCAGGCCGTAGTTTTCAAATTTTCATTTAGAAAGCAAATCTAAACAGAGAAGCATGGATTGTTTCCCATCCGCTGAGGAGTTGTCCTCCCCTTTGTGTCGGTCGGTCGGTCAGATAAATCTCACCGAAGTCTGTTGCAACAATGTGACACACGAAATGTTTTAATGGGCGTGAATCACGTGAAGCCAAATGTTTAATCATCTTTCTATTTAAACCTGATCGAAACAACAACCCGTGTAGCCAAATGAAAACACTGTGACTCATTCAGTCCTGCTGCACGCCGAGCTAAACTAAAACATGACTGTGTGTCACATTAGATCATCCTCTTTGCACATTTGACAGTTTTTAAAAAAAATTTATTGCACAACACACTGTTAACAGGCTCCGTGAGATGGTGTACATTATGCTGGGCTCCTAAAATAATTCTTAGGCCCTGTTTTGAAGGAGTTCCTCAAACTGAATGGAAGAAGGGAAAAAAATGTCCCGCCAGGAAATATGAATGAAAACAGCTCCACCAAGAATAATAATAATAATTTTTTAAAAAGTAGCTTCGAGAGCTTCCCACATTTTCCTTTAACTGAGTGATGACTTTGATAGGCTGTAGAGTCGTTTAAGCGAACGTATGTGTCAGGCATTAAGGTGGCAGATGAATCATGTCCACTTCTCCCTCCACTCTTCTCTCTTCCTGGCTTTTTTTTTGTTGAGAGTTTTTGGAAAAGGATAGCGTGATCGCTTACAGCTCTGGCCCTGGTTGTCGGTAACCCTGCCTAAATCAACAGCCGGCCTGCAGTTCTGGTGCAAAAAGACGTTTTTAAAGATTGTAATGGGTCTGTAAAACGGAAACCTGCCATACACCGCTGATTGACGGCCGGCCCTGCACACACACGCGGGCCGTGATGTAGTGGTGTGTGCTTGGGATGGGTGATGATAGTATTTCACTTGTGTGTGTGTGTGTGTGTGTGTGAGAGAGAGAGAAAGAGAGAGAGAGAGAACCCTAAGTGAAATGTAATTGTGGTTTGCAGCATTTTGTTTCCAAGAAATCAATCAAACGAGAGACAACCACTTTAAAACAGAAATACATTGGCCTATAAGAGAGATTTTCCTCTCCGTTGAAGTGTGTGTGGGGGGGGGTCATATAAAAATACAGGAAATATTAAGGCCTTTTTAAAACTTTGAACTCCAACTGATTGCTCAAATGTTTCCTCCTGAGGTCCGCTGGTGGATAGCGGCCAGCAGACAGGCTTTTGGCACTCTGGAAGCCACATTTAAAAATTTCCTACTTACCTCACACAGAAGTGTTGCTTAATCACACTCAGCGCCTGAGGAGTCGTGAAGAAACGGGGCTTCATTAAGTTAAGCCACGAGTGCATCTGAGCGCTCTTTGTTCCGACATGTTTTTGCCTTTCTATGGGAGATTTATCAAGTGCAATGCTCTAAAAAAAATCTCATATTTGTATTGAAAACAGAACATAAATACTCTGAGTTTTAGGGAGATACGCCGTCTTGCAAAACCATTGGTGCCGTTTGAGCTTTTCCACATTTTATGACAAAACAACCACTTTTTTGTATCATTGTGCTGCAATTACAGCGGAAAATTTTTGCACAAATGGGGTTTTAAAGTTCTGCTAATTTCTTTTCAAGTCAGACCTCTGGTTTGCAATTTGTATCAAGGTTGGGACTTTGACTAGGCCTGCAGCTTTGATCTGAACACTACAACTCTGCGTCGTTAACCAGAGTCTCAAGTTTTTCCAGTTTCTAAAAAAAATAAATAAATAAAAACACACACAATAGCATGATGCTGCCACCACCAATTGTGTTGTTGTAACATTTTTTGTCCCAATTTCCATGATTGTTTTTACTGTTCATGGATAAAAGCAGTAAAACTCTGGGGGAGTTTAGATGCAATTAGATCAAATTTAATCCACATGGAATGGCTGGACAATATGGAGAAATTAGACTTAATCTGAAGTTTCAAAAAACAAAAGTAAATCTATGTGTTGCATAATAAGCTAACTCCATTCTAAATATGTTACCTATGAAGAAATGTTTTTAACCTACAGGTACAAGAAGAAGAAAATCATAAAACTTGATTGCTCTTGTGTTGCTGTTTCACCTTTTAAGGACCCTGAGTGGTTTACTGGAGTAGTTTTTGTCTCCTGACGTGTAGGAAACTGAAAAAATCAGGAATTTAACAAGAAAACAACACTTAACTATGATGACATTCCCATAACTTATTGTATCTTTAGGTAGCCAGTAGGAATCCTGATTGGGACTCTCCTTTCTGGGACTCTGGATGGCTGGAGTCCATTTAAAATCCAGTCCAACTTCACATTTCCACACAGTTTTTAATGGTGGTCTGTGACTGTTAAGGTGTAACCACCATGGACAACAACAAAAACCTTAGTCATATTTCACCAATGTTGAACACATCCTGAACTCCACTAATAGAAAGACCTGCTTAGCATCATGGGCCGTGATCAACATAAACGGTCCGGTTATATGTGGTTATAAAGTGGTTATAAAGATAGCCACACATGTTTGTGTGGCTATCTTTGTGGGGACTTTCCATTGACTCCCATTCATTTCTACAGCCTGAACCTTACCCTTATCACAACCCTAACCCTAACCTTAACCAAAACTCAATTCCTAACTTAGTCGTAAATCTGACCCCTGACCCAAAAACAATGTTTCCCCTTGTGGGGACCAGGCTTCAGTCCACTATGCAGTGGGTCCCCACATCGTAGTATGTGTCAGGAAAATGGTTCCCACAAGGTACTAAAAACAAACAGACATAACACAGACATAAACTGCCATGTGCGTAAAAATGTTCTGGGAAGCTTCGGAGAAACCGATTGTAGAAATATACCTTTCGATTTCACTTGTCAGTATTTTTAGCTAAATCTATATTAAAACTAAAATGCCTAAAAATGACTAAGTTACAACTAAATCTTTATTAGATTTTAGTCTGGATGAAAGATTGTGATTGTAAAAAGAGAAAATGTCTATAATGTGATGGCAAAATATAAACAAAAAAAAGACAGGTGGATTGTTTGGAGTTCAATTGAGCCATTTTAGTCACCTAGTGATGCTGCAGGCCCAGCTAACTCCAGGCCTTACTGGTGACAGGGTTGGTGTGTGGGATCGACCTCTCTGGCCTGCTGGGAGGCCAGCCGGTGTCTTTCTCCTTTTTCCCGACGTTCCTTCAGAAGGAAACCGTCTGTTTCCACAGCCGCGCGCCTGCCGAGATCCAAGAATGCGGACGGCACTCCAGTAAACTGCTTTACAAGGCCGTATGTTTGAGATGTCAAACCTGGGCCCTGCTTGGTTTATAAGAGGAAACCCAACTGTGTTGTATTTTTTATTTATCTTTTTTTTTGTCAAAGCACAGGAGGAGCCCTGATACCTTTACTTATGGAGTACGTAGATGAAATTTTGTCAGGTGGCTAGAGGTGCATTTTGGATGTTTGTGAGAAAAGGTACAATCAGTATTTTAAAGGTAAGAGACTTTGACAGAGAATGAAAATACGCAGTACACTCAAATTTTTTTTGGTAGAAATTGTGGTCCTACATGGCAACTTTATGACTAGGTGTCCTAGAAAAGTTAAGATGCTAATAAGTAAATCATTATATGAAGTTGGTGAATTCATCCATTCATTGTCTGCCCCTGCTTGGCCACACAGAGGGAACATTCAGTTTATCAGTCACTTAATTCACACCACAGTTGTTTGTGAAAAACAAATACTTTCATTTGGCAGCATAAATGGTTATTTAAAAAAGATAATTTTATTAATTGTACGGTAATTCACTTTTTATTTTTGCCCCTCTTCGTTTTTTCAATATGTGATAATTGTATGGTGCTGCACAGTGGTGCAGTTAGTAGAGCTGTTGCCTTGCAGCAAGAAGGTTCTGGGTTTGATTCCCAGCCCCGGTCTTTCTGCATGGAGTTTGCATGTTCTCCCTGTGCATGCGTGGGTTTTCTCCGGGTTCTCCGGTTTCCTCCCACAGTCCAAAAACATGACTGTCAGGTTAATTGGCCTCTCCAAATTGTCCCTAGGTGTGAGTGTGTGTGTGTGTGTGTGTGAATGGTTGTGTGTCCTGTGTGTCTCTGTGTCACCATGCGACAGACTGGCGACTTGTCCATGGTGACCCCTCCTCTCGCCCGGAACGTCAGCTGGAAACAGGCACCAGCAACCCTCCTGACCCCACTGAGGGACAAGGGTGTTAGAAAATGGATGGATGGATAGTTGTATGGTAAATCAATGACTTTTTGTCAAATGAAGAAGTAAGTTATGTAAGTATTTGAAAGTATTGCACCGTGTCTTAGCATCGTACTTCATTGGATTGAAGGTTCTCTGATGGGATTTTATGATACAATATTTTGCCTTAATTTTCTCAACCATTTTCAATGGTGTGCAATAGAGAGGAAATGGAAATGCCCTTAAAGTGGATGTTTCAACAACCCCAAAGTACACAAGTGTGCAGCATCTTGGTGTAAGAACAATAGGACCTGATCCTCAGCCTTGAACCCAATAGAAAACATCGAGCAAGCTCCTTCCAAGGAAAAACCAAACGCAAAAGAAGTATGGATGGGACTCCAATCATAATGGGTTGAATATCTGCTCACAGTTACAGGTGCCAGAATTTATTGACTCTACGCAAAGCAGTTGAGTTTTACAACTAAATCTTAGTCTGGTGATTAACAGGACAACATTTCAGTTTATTCTGATATTTTTCTTGCTTTCAATTAGATCAATTTCCCTTTGTGTCGATCGTTGTACAAGCCAAATCCCTTCCAAAAGCAACTCTCTTTTCCCCTTCCTTCAGCTCCGACGCTTGTTCCCATGGCAATTAGAAAAAAATCTCAGCTAATTAGCTTTTTTTTTTTTTTTTTTTTTTTTTTACGAGATGCAGCGGGCTCCGAGGACGTGTCACCACTTTCCAAACCTTCCTCAATAGCGGCGAGAGATTTGTGTGATGGGTTAATAGCCGGGGAAGAAAAAGAGCCGCGGTGGCGATATTGTTGTGTTGGTGTTTGCTTTGAAGTGCGCCGTGACCTCTCGCCGTGTTTTATAGACATGGCTGTCCCTCCATACGTATCCCACTGAATGTGACGCGAAGCACATCAACAGGACTGGACAACACACACACAACTATGAAAAGGCAGCCATCAACTCCAAGGTGCCCCTGCTTTCAGAGGAGGAGAGATTTAAGGAGTGTGTTTGCGTGTCTGCGACTCCTCCAGCAGTCGTTCATGAAGGCGTGAGGATGGGGGCCTCAGAGCCGAGGGCCTCACGGCCTACCCGGCTCAGCAGCAGAGGTCGAGTATCTTTTTCTATTCTGCGTGGAGGTGACGCGTCCCCAGAAGAATGCGTTTCTCTTCCTCTCGTCGTTCGCTTCAGTTTCCCCTCTGGTTGCTTACTTCACTCGCACGGCCACGGAGCTGTCGCTTGAGGAATCTGGAAAACACCAGCGGGGAATGAGAGGAATTTCTACTTCTTCTTTTTTTCCGTTCTCTCCTTAGCCGCCCCTTCCCCTCCTCTTCTCCCGCTCCCTCACCCCTTGCCTCGGCTCTCTCGTTTGCTGCTCCGAGCAGCCGCGCTCTTGAGTTTTCTCTCGTTTCTGAACACCGTCCAACAATAACAGCCTCTCATAAACAAAAGGGGGTCGTTGATTGGTGGTGGGTGGGGGGAGTGAGGCTCAGAGGGGAGAGTGGCGATCACTGGCAACAACGATCCAGAAATCCCCCCCCTTCAAAACCGTGGAGGCCACACGGAGGACCGTGAAGGATTTAAGGGGGGACTTTAGGAAAGTAGCATCTCTGAAGAACCATAAACACATGCTTTGGTTCTTTCTTAATCCATCCTTCCTCCAGAAGCACTTTGATGGACAAAACTCCTAAAGTGGAAGCTGGTCAATGTCAGGAAACCACAAAAGTGCAGAAGGAAAGGGGGGAGAAAAAAAAGAGAATAAGTTTAGAAATTCTCTGCTTTTACACCACTAGTGGTCTCGTAAAGGGAGTCTGGACCACATCGAGTGGGTTTCTGAAAGGCCAATCGTGGATCTGCCCTGTCAGTTCAGCCTATAGATAATACTACATGCGTATTAAACCCAAAGTCTCTTGACGAGGAGACGATAATGCAAACCGATCTCGCTTAGAATAACTTCGGCTCTTGGGTTTCCATTTTAGGGGAAAAAAAACATCTTGCACATTACGCTCCTTCTGGTTTTCAAGTGACTTTATGAGTCCCACATCATCTAAAAGCAAATAAAACGTCAAAGGAGGCTCAAAAAGAGACGTGTAAACAAACTTTTACATTTTATTATAATTACTTACATACTGCATACCAAAGTGAGACTTTTAGAAATACTAAGATTGTCCCCCAACCCCCTCCCTTAAAATAAAGTTTTCCCCAGTTCAGTGCCTTTCAGAACACACGGGGATAGTACGCCCCCTTGTGGTCAACAAAAAACACAATCACTTAAACATTTTTAATGGTTGATTTTATTTAAGTAGAAATGCATCCAAAGCAGTCAAAACAATCGGTAAGTATTTCACTCAGGCACACACCAAGCACTCCAAAAACATATTCATGATTTCAATAGCATCCATGAGCAGGACTTCTCACTGTCTTCATTTCTCTACAGGCTTGAACGGATCGGACCAGATCTTCACACCTTCAGACAAAAACAAAACAAACAAAACACATCAGAACGTGCACAAATTCAGAAAACACAGGAATACCTTCCCATAACGGTGCCAATTCTCAACTGAAGACATTAATGATTGAGTTATAACTAACTGAGAGTTTCTCCTCTTCTATAGCGTTTTCTTCTTTTTTCTTCTTCTCCTCTCTTTTTCACTCTAGTCCTAGATATAAATGGTCTGCAGGTTTGTGATGCGTCTTAGTTCCAAAACTGTTGATTCAAATGACTTGATCACCCCCTCGTCATGCCACGTAGCTCATTAGCAGAACTATTGTTTTTGATTCATGTGGGCCAACTTAGGGCAACATCTAAGACAGGCAGTGCAAGCGGTCTTGATGATTGACTTTGAACACCTTTGCTATTGAAAAATTGACTGCATATCAAGTATATTTCAACAATTTAGTTTATGTTTAGGGACAGAGATATAAACAAAAGATGCCGAACGGAAAAGTTTGACACCTCTGCGTTAGATCTCCTCTTCAATGAACCCGTCCCTCAGAGGTTCTATAGATCTAGAAGGGTTGTTCTAAATCCTTATACTATTAAGAAAAGGATTTTCAGTTTTCTAGCTGATTTTAATTTATACTCTCTTGGTATTTCACATGGTGCCACGTGTGTACATTTTGGGAGAACCACTGTATATGAGATCCAGGTGGGATCAGATAATTGTAAATAAGCTCTGATCAATATTAAATAATATTGGTTTTATAAACCTGGACGAGCTTTTCTGATTTGGAGTGACATTTAAGTTAGATAAAAGCAGGCAGAACTTTAAATCTGAGCAGCTTTCTTACCTGCAGGCTGAATATCGGCCTGGTTGATTCCTGCCCGGTTCGTCTTCTGGACTTCTCCTAGAAGAGGACAACAGGATCTAGGTTAAATATTCCACTGCGGTCACATGTTTTTATGAATGAACTCCTGAAAAACACTAGCACAATGTTGGTAATTCTCATTCTTGTATTTCCTAATGTGTCTTCAGTCAGATGCCTAGTCAGATTCGCTGCAAGGCTGACTGCTACCAGAGGTTCTTCCATCTCACAACAACTTTTTGAAGATACTTGAATAATTTAATTTTCCTCTAGGATAAATAAAGTAATTCCGAATTGAGTTAAATGTCTAATAAAACAAGCAAAATACAGAAATCCATTCAAACCATCTCCACCAACACCTCTTATTGTTGCTCCCAAACAAACCGGAGCACGTCGAACAGAAACGATTAAAACGATGGTCGAAATTACCCAAAGTCGATTCTGATTGATTAATTTTATTTAAATGGGAAAAAAATCAACACCGAGTTTAGCTGCGACTTTAATTAGACGTCAAAATTATAAAAAACGCTAACTGTTTACAACACAGTCCTTGCGGTTACTTACTGAATTCCTCCTTATGTGTCAGAGGGTAAACAAATATGGGATAAAACGCAGCGGCCACCGCTGTTATGAAGCCTCCAAACACCAGAACTATTTTAGTGTTTTTAGACATCTTTCTGTTACATGTGAAGCTACGCTGTCACCTCCAGAAGCTCTCAGGGTTTACTTTACAGGACTGCTTCCGGTGGGAAAGGTAATGGCCATCTCGTAGCGGATGAGTCGTCACGATTAGCTGCGCCCCATTTTTTCAGCCGGCAAGCCAAAAGGGCGCGTGGCGGAGGCGGGGTTAGCCTCTTAAAATTGTACCAAGAACAGAAAATATTACAAAATTATCACTAAAAATATTAATAATGACACAATAATAAAAGTAAAACACCAACAAGTGATATAAGTCGTAAAAATTGAGAGAATAAGATAAATAATACACTACTTTAAGTAGTAGTCTACATATTTTTTTTATTATTATTTTCCAGTTGACTTTATTAAACCAATGACAAAAGGAACAATAAAATCATGGATCCGAAGAAAAACTGAATGAATATAGAATAAACTTAAAAACTATATAAAAAAAGTGACTCGTAATATATGGATTTTACAGAACCAATGAGAAAAGAATAGGTGCATTAAAAATAAGTTCTTTTGATACAACAAAACAAATAGAGTTGATATTGTTAACAAATAGAGTTAACAATATCAAATAAAGTTGATAAAATAATAATAAAAAACAGGTTACGACAGTGGAGTTATTGATACATGTATATTCCTAAATCTTTATCCCTACATTCTTTATTAAATGGATTTCACTCAACCAATAACAAAGAATCTCTTTGACCAGCTCTTCCAGTTGCTAAACTCCTCCCACGCCGCTTGGTCGACGCTGCCATCTAGATCATTCGACGGCTGACTGTAAAGGAGGCGAGTCCAGTCACATGCTTTTTACAAAACAATAATACGGACATGAGGAAGTGTCGGTGAACAGTAGGGAGCTCATCGCCAAAGCTCCTGTCGCCTTTTTGAGCGGACAAAATGCATCTTTCATCCCTCATCGTGTTCGGTTTTTGGTTCTGTTCGAGTAAAACGTTCGGAGAAGATCAGCCCATTCAAACATTTGTGATTCCTCACAGCCACATGGATGTAGGCTGGGTGTACACCATCCAGGTTGTCGTGTTCATGGTACAATCGCCCTACAAAGTGATGTTTTATTTGTTCTAAACATGAGTCTGTCCTTTAGGAAAGTATGCGCGCCTACGCGGCCAACGTGTACAGCAGCGTGACGGAGGAGCTGTCAAAGGTGAAGGAGCGCCGGTTCATCTCTGTGGAGCAGGAGTTTTTCAGACTGTGGTGGGACTCGGTGGCCTCGGACACTCAGAAGAAACAAGTATGGACACGTATCTACAATCACATGATTAGCTATCTGTACTGTCTAGAAGTGGGACGGTGCATATTTTGGTGACGATTCGATACCAAATTAATATAGTATCGGTGTCGCTGATACTGATATCATTACTTATTTTTTTTTACGTGTATCATCAAACTTCTGACTTTTATGTTGTAGTTTTTTCTTTGAATATTTTTTTTATTAAAACCCAGGACATATGTCTAGAAAATGACATATTTACATGATAAGCATCTAAAAATAAAAAACAATTGTGTGGGTTATTTTCTTAAATAATGACAAAAAGGTTCAAATAATTAGTCTCTGAGAGCAGATCACAGCAAAAATATTTTATGATAGGGTTGAGAAACTACAATACAAAAGTAAAGCACAGTTTCAAGAGGGGATCTGAAACAAAGCTATCAGTCTTATCACCGCGTCAGTATTGATATTTTGGATTGATCTGCCCACCTCTGGTTCTGACTGCTAAAGCCAGACATACTATAATCATTTTCCTTTATTAAAGTTCTTTAAAACTAACCTCCTTGCAATAAATCCCATTTTGTTTTGTTATAATAAATTGCAAGCACTGTGACTGGCACCTTGAAGGCAAATGTAAACAGAGACATGTGGCTCCAGAGTTTTTATTTACTCACCATAAAAGCATTTATTTTCAGTGACTGAGATCAATGGCAGTTCTCGGATGAACCTGGGTGACCCTCTGCTTGTGCTCACCGCCTCAATCCCACCTTCCTACACCACCAAGAAGACATGCAACCCCAGATAAACCTGTTCTGCAAAACTGACTTCTAAATTCGTAGTTAGCATTGAATCTAGCATCGGAAGTTTAAAAGCTCTTTTGGTATTACAAACACTTCCAGATGTTGGTTAAAAAATAGTAGAATGAACTTATGACACAAAATACGACTTAACCAACATGTGCTGAAGGAATTAAGCATTTGTCTCACTATTAAGTTACTTTCCTTTGAAAGATTTGCTTAAAAATCTAAATAAAGAATAAAAAAAAAACTTGTCTTTTGGGTGTTATATGTCCATTTGAGTGATTAATGTTACTTTTCTGCAGGATTTAAGCTGATCTTGTGAATTCCCCCGTCCAGGTCCGGCAGCTGGTGAAAGAAGGTCGTCTGGAGTTCATCATCGGAGGCCAAGTGATGCACGACGAGGCGGTGACGGACCTGGAGGACGAGATCTTGCAGCTGACCGGTAACCCGACTCCGGCTCCTCTCGGCCCCCCACTGGTTTGCCGTGGAGACTCACCCGCCCTGCTGACTCTGCCGTCGTTTCAGAGGGCCACGGCTTCCTGTACCAAACGTTCGGCGTGCGTCCGCAGTTCTCCTGGCACGTGGATCCGTTCGGCGCCTCGGCCGCCACGCCGGTGCTGTTCTCCCTGGCCGGGTTCAACGCTCACCTCATCTCCCGCATCGACTACGACCTCAAAGACGGCATGCAGAAAAACAAGGTGGCCTTGGCTCTGCCCTGCAGACGGCGACAGGAAGCGAATCGAGGTTCTTTGCTAACCGTCTGTTTTCTGACTTCAGAAACTGCAGTTTGTGTGGAGAGGGTCTCCCTCTTTGAAAGCCCAACAGGAGATCTTCACACACACCATGGACCAGTACAGCTACTGCACTCCGTCTCACATACCGTTCTCCAACAGGTGTTTTACGTTAATATTTCTGTCTCTTACTACAGCGACCTTACAAAGTGACTTAACTTTTCTTCATTTTGTCACTTTAGAAGACAACCTTCATTGTATTTTATTGGGATTTAATATGATGGACCAGTAGAGAATGATAATGAAGTGGAGGGAGATGAATCTATTGTTTTCAAAGGGTTTTTGGAAACAAAACTCTAAAAAGTGTGGCATACATTCATATTGAGTCAGTACTAAGCACCATCCACAACCAAACCTCCAAGAGAAACCTGGTTCTGTTTGTCAGCGTAGCAAAATCTAATTTACTCCAGTTTTAATAACTGAAAGCTTGTTTCTTCCACCTCAGATCCGGTTTCTACTGGAACGGCGTCGCTTTGTTCCCGGACCCCCCCAAAGATGGCGTCTACCCCAACATGAGCCTCCCCGTCACCAAGGAGACGGTGCACGCGTACGCTCAGACCATGGCGGAGAACATCAAGCAGAGGGCTGCCTGGTTCAGGACCAACCATTTGCTCTGGCCTTGGGTGGGGGAACGCAAACCGTCATGTTCTCATGACTTTTATCCTGGGAAGGGTTTTAGTCTTGAAATCAGTTTCAGAATCTTTGTGGGTCTTTGTATTGTGTTTTTTATTTTTTTAGGGCTGCGACAAACAGTTTTTCAACTCATCAGTGCAGTTCAGGAACATGGACCCTCTGATGACGTACATCAACCAGAACAGCAAGGAGTTCGGCGTAACTGTGCAGTACGCAACTCTGAGCGAGTACTTCCAGTCAGTCCACCAATCAAATCTTACCTGGGATGTCCGTGGGAGTGAGGATTTTCTACCATATTCGACGGGTGTGTGTGTGTAAGCAGTGTGTATTCTCACAGAGTAAACATTGGGAAGTTGGAGTTTCTTTCACAAATGAAAGAATATTTGTTTTTCCAGACTTTTTTCCCATACTTGTCATAAATTTATTGTGAACGTAAGTATTTAGTATCTTGATAACTGTCATTTAGGACTACAAACTCTGGAAATTTGAGTGTAGAAAGGTTTTTATTTTCCATATGAATGCGGACAGTTGCGAGTAACATGCACGTACACACATACAGGAAGTGTTTTTGCTACATTCCCCAGAGCCCTACCAGGCCTGGACGGGGTTTTACGCTTCTAGAAATGTCCTGAAGGGAATGGCGAGGCGGGCCAGTTCCCGGCTGCACGCAGCGGAGACGCTCTTCACCCGGTACCGGATCAGCTTCCCAGACGGACCGGTGGCTAAAGACTGGGCTCTGGGGAAACTCAGGGCTCTGCGCTGGGCTGTGTCCGAGGTAATCCGCATCAGCTTTTACACCCGAAACACGACGCAAAAAAATATCATTTAACGTGAGGAAGCGAATAGGAATCGATGCGTACTGTGATTCTTTACAGGTCCAGCACCATGACGCAATCACTGGTACCGAGTCTCCCAAAGTGGCAGAAATGTACGCGCAGCACCTGCTGCAAGGCATGATGGGAGCTGAGGAGCTTCTAGCCGCGCTCTTCCTGCTGCCGCAGAACCTGGACGTCTCCGGCGTTCCCAGCGGAAGCTTGCAGGGAAAAGGTACGACCTGAAAACGCTTCCACCTTTTTATAAACGTGTATTTCTGGGATGATATGTATTGTGTCGCTTAGCGTGAGAATTTCTCATCGTGATCGTTTTGATTTATTGTCGACTTGATAAGTTCCAAATCAGGATTTTTGAACAAACAAGAAAAAACTTTGTAAATGTTACTTTCACTTTTTCTCCACTATTTGTTTCATGAGAGCATCTAGAAATATCAATAAATTTGAAAATATGATTAAATGCAGTTACAGTGAGCATCTACACCTTACCTAAAAAAGATGGAAAAATGTCTTTTTAAATCGTTTTTATTGACATTCTACTAGTACCACAAAATATGGCGATTAATTTTGAAGTCCATATCACCCACATGTCCCGAGAATTGGCTTCTTATGCATTATTATGATAGATAATTAATATGATGTTAGTAGGCTTTGTCACTGGAGTAAAACTTTGAATTAAACATAACTCGGCATGTGGACTTCTGAAAGCGACAAACCAAGAAAACATTGCACAAGGTTAATTTCATGATGGATTTTGTCTTAATTCATAACTGAGAACATTGTACAAACCGAGGTACGGTGGAGGCAGCATCATGCTGTGGTGATGGGATAGTGAAAAGTAAGTTGCTAGCTCCAAACTCTTCTACTTCAAATCGAGTCCACAGCCTTAATGCTGAAACTCTGAGAAAGTTTTTGTTGCGTCTGACTTTTCGTTTTCTTCTTCTTCTTCACGCCTCGTGTTTCTGACATCACCTCTTCGGTTTAACAAAACTTTAACGGGGTTCGGTAAACAGATGGGTTTCTCCAGCATTCAGTTGTGGATGTTTATTTATGCTCCTATCTTAGGTTCTGGTCAGGCTCTGGAGCAACACGTGATCGTTTACAACCCCCTGGCGTGGAACATCACCTCCGTGGTTAACATGACTGTAACCTTCCCCAGCGCAGTCGTCCATGACGACGACGGGCAGCCCGTCCCTGCGCAGGTCCACGAACGTCTCCTCCTGTTTGAGGTAACTTAGCTCAACCATGTCCTTCTGAAATCAACTTTCTCTCTCTCCTTCTGCGTCGCAGATCCAGAGGTCGGCACAGTGCAACGCCTCCTACGACCTCTTCTTTGTGGCGCAGCTCGGCGGCCTTCAGGACAGGAAGTACTCCGTCCAGTTCTCTCAGACGCCGTGTTCTGGGAAGTCCAAGTACGAGCGCACCTACAAAGCTCGAGGTGTCGCGTTCGAGCGGCGGCGTGTGAAGGACTGGAGGAAAACGGGAAGGCGGCTTCTGCCCGTTCTGAACGGCTGCTACAAACTCATGTTTGACCAGGACACCAACCTCCTGCACAGCGCCACCTACCTGTGAGTGTTAAACTTCCTAAACATTGGCAGGGCACTTAACATTTTACAAGTTTTCAACAGGATTTAGTTCCAGCACAGATAGTTTGTCTGTTGATTTGGTGATGGATGAAAATCTAACAGATTCTGAATAAATAAATCTACTTGATAATTATATCAAACCTCCCTCGATTGTTTCTTTTGTATAAAATAAATGGGACAGAATTTATATTAGAAATAATTCAAGCCCCTCATTTTTCTTACCTTATTTAAAGGCTTCTGTTTGACTATAGAAATTATTTTTAAGCTGCACTTCCATTCGAACTGAGGCATTAAACTGTAGTTAAATCAGTTCGCCACCAGGGGCGCAGTGAGCACTCCTGACTCAGCGAGTAAAGGGCTATTCAGCGCAGTAACGGTCGATTAGCGGCAGGCGCTCACTGTCGCTTTTGTCTGTTGTTAACAGTTTTCAACAATAAAAGAACATGCAAAAATCTCACTGATTAATTATTACGTGTGCTGCAACATAAACTAAAATGACTCTCTGGGAAAACGGCTTGTGCTTCTTCACTGGCAGAAAGGAGCAAAGGCAAGTCATGATGACGCAGGACTTCTGGGAATACGACGCCAATGGGGACGTGAAAGCAGGACCCATCTCTGATAACTACATCTTCAGCGCTAACGGGTCGGCCGTTCGGGCCTACAAGGCCGTGGAAATGGAGATAATCCCGGGAAAGGTGCTCACCGAGATCAGGCAGCGGTTCTACAGGTCGGTGACTGGAGATTGGAACTACGCTGCTAAAACACAAAATAGTACCAAGTATTTTTGGTCGAGGTTCTAGTGCAAATGTCTCTTGAAATAAGACGAAACTAATTATTTTCAGGTCAATAATTGCTTAATATTGGTGAGAAAGTACTAGTTCTAAGTGAAATACTCTGCAGGTTGAGCTAGTACTTTTTGTTATCAATATTCTGACTATTTCTTGATGAAAAGTTAGTTTTGTACTGGTCAGACCTTGTGTTTTTGCGGCGTAACCAAGAAGATTTCATCTCCTTCTACGGTTGACGACCAATTCTGATTGACCGCTCTAGAGAGGACGGTGACGAGGACTACGCCTACTCGATCACAACTCGCGTCCCAGAGTATTCGGAGGCCGGACCCTGGTGCCACAGGCTGGAGCAGACCTACTCTCTGGGGCCCCTGCGCCTCAACACAGAGGTGGTCCTCAGAACCAGCTCCTCCCTCGATAACAACAGGACTCTGTACTCAGATGACAATGGCTACCAAATGATGAAGAGAACCTACAAGAAGTTCACTAATAACACTTTAGCAAGGGTGGGATATGTGACAAACTGTGTTTTTTTTTCAGGTTTGGTGTTTGGTGGTAAATATTCTCAATTTTACTGTCTGCAGAATTACTTCCCCATGGTACGAACGGCCTACATCCAGGACGACATCAGCCGCCTGGTGCTCCTCGGCGACAGAGCTCACGGCGTCTCCAGTCAAGCCGACGGACAGCTAGAGGTAACAAGGAACCACTGACCACCACTTGCTTTGTGATCTTTAGTCACAGATGTATTTTAGAAAGTGCTTATTTTTCTCTCAGGTGATGCTCCATCGCCGACTTTGGAACAACTTGCAGTGGAACCTCGGCTACAACCTCACGCTGAACGACAGCTCGGTTGTGAGGCCCACCCTTTGGATGATGCTTGGCTCTGTGGGTACAACATCCAAACTGTACCAGAGGGGGGCGGTAGAGCTGCAGCACAGACCCGTCGTCATGCCAATAGACCGGCCTGGTAAGGATCTTCACATGAAGGAGACACGGCTGATCTGTTGGTTTGAGTTGAATTTGTCTTTAAGACGTTTTTGTTTTAAAGGTCAAAATTAATTTCATGTGAAACATAAACTATTTAATGGTTTTAATATTGCTGAATAATAGTATTTTATTATAGTAATAGTATTTTATTTTCTTAAAATTGCTGTTTTTGTATATCTTTTTTAATCGTTTGGGGTTTTAAGTTACTGACAGAACTGGAAGGGATAATGTGAAAAATTATTTTTCAAATTAAAAGCCAACTTCGGCATTGTGGGGTTAATGGTTTTAATATTGCTGAATAATAGTATTTTATTATAGTAATAGTATTTTATTTTCTTAAAATTGCTGTTTTTGTATATCTTTTTTAATCGTTTGGGGTTTTAAGTTACTGACAGAACTTGAAGGGATAATGTGAAAAATTATTTTTCAAATTAAAAGCCAACTTCGGCATTGTGGGGTTTCATGATAATAATTTGACTACTAAGGAAGTCTGACTATTGAAAAGTATGAAAATTGTAAATGTAAGAGGATCTAAAAACAACATTGAGAACGTTTTCTCTAGACTTATTGCTTTTAGAAGGCATTATGTTTCATATCAGAAGCAAATCAGGATTTTTACTTATTTAAAAAAATTTAGCTCTGGCGTTAGCATCTTATATTAGCGCCGTTAGCATAGCATAGTTAAAATAGCAGTCTCTGTGTGCGTTTTCTAGATAATGTAAATTCTATTACAATTTCAAAAAAGCTGCCAACATTTTCAAACCAGTTCTTTTTCATGAAACAGACAGATAAGGATAAAACAGAGCAATGTTTGTTTTACTCCTTTTAGCCTTCCTGTTGTCTGCTGGAAGTCTGGATCTCTCTGACCTGAATGAACCTCAGATAAGCTTTGACTTGCTGTAGAAAACTGTTTTATTTTTAATAGCCTCTGACACATTTGGTGCTTTCTTCCGTTTTAAACACTTGACATGAAAATAAAGTGTTCTTGCTTTCACTGTTCGGGAAAAGGGTAAAATTCTTAAATTTCTGACTGAGCAGTCACTGATCTGGGCAAATCAAGCTACAAAATTGTCAGATTGCAGTGATCTGCTCATTCCTTTGTGCATTTTTACATAAAAAAACCCCAACATGTTCTTGTTAGTTTGAGTTTAAAAAGCTGCCTTGTCTTTTTTAACAGGCAAGTCCCGGAAGGACAAAGAGCCCAGATTTAACTCCCCAGTGCCTTCAGTAGTTCTGCCTCCCAACCTCCACCTGCTCAGCCTCAGCATCCCGGGGTGGAACTACACCTCCGACCACGACCTTCACCTCAGTCGCCTGGATTCAGGTTCTGTGAGGCTGAATCTGTAGGTTTTCTTAACATTCAGATGTGTTTTTCTCATGTGTTTTTGTCATTACTGTTTGAAACGTAAACAGGAAAGAAGGTGCGCTCTGAGCCGGACTATGATCGGGTTCTGCTGAGACTCACGCATCTGTTTGAGGAGGGAGAGGATCCCGAGCTCTCCAAGCCAGTCACAGTAAACCTAAAGGTACAGTTCCCCCCCAAAAAAAGACAAAATGTAGAAGTATCGATGTAAAACATTTCACCCTTTGTCATGTTGCAACAAACTGCTTTGCATTTCGGTGGGACTTTATTTGACTGACTCTTCTCTTGCGATCAGGACGTTTTAAAGGGTTTGGGGGAAGTGCGGGACCTGGAGGAGCGTTCGCTTACTGGAACCTGGAATATCACAAGCCTGCAAAGGTGGAGGTGGAAAACTGCAGACACCTCTGGGAAAAGTGAGGAACGCTCCAAACGAGAAAGGAAAGAAATTAGACAATTTTGTTTTCCAACTAAAAATATTTCTTGCCTTCTATTTTAGAAAATGACCAACATAAGAGGAATCAGGATTTCACCGTCACCATCTCACCCAAAGAGATCAGGACCTTCTTCATTCACTTCAGCTCCAGGAACGATTAAACTGACCCTCCTTCTATCTTCTGTGAAGATTACGGCTCTTTTAACAAATTATTTTACTTTGGAAGATTTAATACTTTTGCTGCTCAATGATTCTATGCAGTTTTTGCACAACGTGTTGATTGTTGTTTTCTAAACGGAGGATGATGTGCAGGAGGATGAAATTGTGTCTCAGACGGATTAAAGTGATTATTTCTTTTCTGCTCGTTTTAATGTTTCCTTCATTTTCCCCCCACAACAAACATACATTTTTTTCAGATTTCTGCGGATCACAGGGAAGGAAGTCAAAAATGGTGGTACGTTCATTCAACCAGTGAAACAAACTAAATCCAAATGGGTTGTAAAAAATAAATCTTTGAATAAAAACAGAACAATTTGAATGTCAAACGTCTAGAATCAGGAAACTACCTACATGGAACCTGAAGTAGGCCAAGACATCCCCCCAAACCAACACTTCATACTCTGATGTTAAGAAATTAAAGAACAGACGAGAAAGTCACTGACATCGATCAGTCTGGAGAGAGCTATTTCTAAAGGTTTAGGACTCCAGTGAAGTGCAGTTGGAGCCATTTTTTATTGTTGTGGTTAAATTTGAACAATCCTGCAAGAACATTTGTCCCAAATTTATTTACAGCCATGTGAAACACTCATTGCTAATTGGTGCAAATACCTGATAGAAGTTGTTGTTCCCCAAACTGGCACATCCAGTTATTGGGTTTAAGGGGCAACTGCTTTTTAGATGGAGCCAGGTCGGGTTGGATAATTCTTTCCACTTAATCAATGAAACCGTCGTTGGAAAACTGTTTTGCATTCACTCAAGTTATCTATATGTCATTTAGTCTGATGTTTTCACACTGAATATAACCTCCTCCCCCCTGCATCCCCAAGCCCACTCCTACTAACATTGCAATTAATGTCCCTATTTGCCACTTGGCAAATCTCTAGCTGGATATTTGACAGCCCTTCTTGGAAAAATGGGTCAAGTTCCATTTAAGTGGTTTGTTTCCTGGCATTGCATTCAGCTTTTAAACACACTCCACACATTTTTTATGTTGCTGAGGTTGGGGCAAATCCAGAAGCTTAATGACTTTGATGTGTGTTTGGGATCATTGTCCTATTGGACAAGGACAATAAACAGCATTTGGAGTTTGTCCCTTTCCATAACCCCATCCGCCTTTGTGCAACGCATTAGTGGTGGTTGCAGCAAACTGAGCCCTCAACATATTCCTATTGGGCTTTAAGGACCCCTTCAAACATATTTCTTACCAGTACTGCCAAATGGAGGGCTTTTTTTAAATTCCTTAGTTGGTCCGTGTGGGCAGCTACAATTGTTTTTTTGTTGTTGTTGTTGTTGTTGGTTTTTTTTTTTTTTGTTAAAACGTCCTGTTAGTATATTGTTAGGAGCAGTTGAGGTACCGTTTTACATTAGAACGGTAACATACATGTAGATATTATCCCCTTATCAGGAAGATAATCATACATTTCCGGTAAGCAGCGCGAACCTTTCGCTGTCGTCAGAGGAACCAGGTTGGTCACGGTAGTTCACTTTGAAGCGGAGTTGCAGTTTACGCTGGTGGCCACTAGGAGGCAGCACACCCTCACCATTACACCGCTGCCAACAGCCAATACTGAGACAACACCCAGGCAGAGCCGCGTTAAGGCTTTTATACCAGGGTTAGCTATAAAACACACGCTACAGCTAAATGGTACAGAATATGTTTTTAAAAATGACACGAGGTGATTCATAAGTTGAGCGCCTGCTAGAAGAGAGGTGAATCCTGTGATTTATAATAAGATGAGCAGTGGCAGTGTAAGTAGTCTGTTTTTAAGCTGCATTTAACGTGATGTGTTCTGTTTCTTCACGGCCTTATTTGTCGTATTTTAAAATAAGATATCTTGTAAATGTAAAGGCAGACGTCTTTTAAATGAAAAAAGGAGATCTTTGGAAGATGTGAGGAGGCGTTGCTAAGATACAAGACCGGAAGGGTTCTTATTGGTCGCATCACTCGGAAGTGCTATAGGTCGTATTGTTGTTTTCTTTGTGCCTCATGTGAATTTGTGTCCCAACAGAAGAAAGAGAAGGAGCAGAGGCGGAAGCTGCAGCACTTTTTGAATGACTTGGCTTTACTCGGGTCCTTACAGGTTTGGTCATCATCACATGGTTTATTCAAAGGAGATATGAAACAGCTCATGTGCCCCAAACAATCACGTCATGTCGTTTATACCGCAGGGATTTAAATACTTCCAGCCCTGGCTAAGAGGAAAAGAAGAGCTGCTGCTGACTGTAGTCAATGAGGATCTGGTTAGTTTCATTTGATCTGGGAGCCACACATTCAAGGATAAACTGTTTTTTAATAGCAGAGCACAGTCATTATATCCACTATTTAGACACAATGCAGTTTAATTGGACCCATTAAGTTATTGTAGTGCCCTATTTTTATTTTTTTTTTTTACCCATTGGTAATTTACACATTAGATTCACAAACTTCAATCTAGTTTATTGGGATAAATCCAACATAACAACTGACTTTCTTTTTAAAAGATCAATTTGTTATCAGCCTCTTTACTTGGGTGCCCTAAATAAATAAATACATGACTCTTTGCTTTCCAGTTTTTCCAAAAAAACTGTGGACATATTTTCTACCTTAACCTTAGGTGACTTATGAGGGCAATACTAAAATACTACATATGCAATTTTTATAAGTCAAATAATCCAAAAATTCATGTATCATTTTTGCATTACATTATGGTGGTTTACCATAGGTTGAGATTTGTGTTTCTAACCTAGCACAACATGAGAAATATCTATTCTTTTCCAATTTAGTGTGGTTTTGTCTCTCTCCGGTCCAACGTTGCAGGGTTGGCGCTCCCCGGGTTTTGTGGTTTCCAGGGCGACGTCGTGCTCCTCCTCCTCCAGCAGCAGCTGCGTGTCGCCTAGCAGCAGCTCTCCTAGCCTGGGCAGCGGGAGCAGCTCCCCGCCCCCCGTGGAGCCTCGGGGCCCTCCAGACATCCAGACGACTAACTCTCACTCCGGGACGCCGACGCAAACCGACAGGTGACCGGTGTGACTCTGTACATTGACGTGTAGGTGTTTAGTTTCAGAAAAAGGTGTCTCTTTTTCCCCTGATTTTACAAATGTCAGACGTGATGCTGAATGTCGGTCCTCCACTAACTCGCTGATCTGTTTTTCTTGCTTACAGGGAACCGAACGGTGAGGAGCATCTTCTCCCAGCCTCTCCCAGCGAGGGGGAGATCGCCGTACCAGTAAGCTGACGACACACACCGACGCGTGTCGCTCTGTTTCTCCTTCGAAATCAACTCTTGAACTCCTCCTTCGACAGGAGGTGAACTGCACTCTGTTTCTCCTGGCTGGCTACGTCAGGTACGGACGCCCGTACGCCTGGATACGCTCCAATCACGAGCGGCTGGTCAGCATCGGTGGCATGGACTCAATGGTCAAGGACACGCCCATGAAGCTGAAGTCCATCACAGACTGGCAGATGAGAGGTATGGGAACAACGTGAGGAAATCCAACCTGCAGGAGGGTTACTGTTTGAGTGAACGGCTTCGGGAATAATTAGCAGAGTTTCCATGAGCTGGGCCAGAGGAGGTTGGCTTCTGGATCTCCTCTGAGATTGTTTTGTTCAGTTTAGGTATGTGTTTGTTCTCGTTGTTGTGTTTGTTTAATTAAAAGTATTTTCTTTTAAAAAAAAAAACAATGATTTTGATGAAGTTCAGGAGATAAAAGCTTTTATCTCTGCAGGTATTCGTGTCTGGGACATTGTGAGTGAGCTGGTGTGCCTGTGCACCGTTCCCTCTCCCTCCAACCCCTTCGCCCTCGACATGCGTTACATCAAAACCCTTCCCCTGCACGACCGCTTCCTAGTCACAGGAGCCATCCTCAGCTTCCTGGAGACATATCTGATTTACGGGGATCGGGACGAGCTGCACTATGACAAAGGTGTCTTTTCATAATAAAATATTACAGTTACTATTGAAGTCTGCAGGTGGTGCTGTTTAGCTACCTTACCATGATGATCAGTATTTGTTTCAGAGAACTTAAGGACATTAATCATCATTTTCTTTTCATTTGTGTTTAGGCTCGAGATTTTTTAATTATTATTATTATTTGTATATCCAAAATAAGGAGCAAAGTCTCCAAAATGTGAACATTTATGGGAATATTTATTTAGTAAGTAGGAGGAACTCAGCAAAATGTCTGAGATTATTAGACTGGAGACCGAACTTATGATCTTTCTATGGATCTAAATCTTTCTTTTAGTCCATCATACCTGTAATTTAAAGTGGATGGAGAAAAAGTGATTGTGATAAAAGCAAAAATTATGGCAGTGAAAAAAGTTAAGCATAGTTCCCGCTCCTGTTCTGACCAACATTGTTACTGGGGCCCAATGCTACATGTAGGGCTACACACCAGGACGAGACAGTTACACTGATTATCATTGAAAAAGGGCATCTCCGGTCAAATGTGCTTTCCTTCATTTGACTCAGACACAGAGAAAAAAAAACTATCCTTAATTAATAGCAAATGACAGCATTTTTTGACCTCATCAACTTTGTGCTAACAGACAACCACAGCTGCCTTGTTGGTTTAGTTGTTGAGTACCTGCTTGAGCTATTTGTTGTAGCTTTAGCATTACCTGGGCTGTGTCCTCTTTCTTCGGGTCTAGCTTGTTCCTTCCCTTGAATCCAAGTTAACATAACCTGGGTACAGAAGTTGGTTCCAGCAGAGAGACTATTTGGTGGGGAGAAATCCATCCTCCCTACACATGTTTACTTTCTTTGAGCTCACCTGCACGTTCTGCACACATTATCTTTGTAACTAAACAGATTGGTTTCTATCAAGAAAACAATTTGTTCTGTGATTTTGTGAGAGATTTCCAAACGGTGCAGGCGTTATATCCATATTTGGTTAGGCCTTTCTGTTTAGAGGATGTTTTGTGTCACAAAAGTCCAAATTTATTTTAAAATTATGTGTCAACTTCAAAAAACATTAGAAAGGTGGAATCTGTGTTTCTTTGTCGTTTTTCTGGCTTCTGAATATGAGATATTAAAACTACTGGAAAAGGTTAATTTTTGTCTTTGATTGTATGAATTTCTCTTTTCAGTGGTAGAGGAAGTGAAACTCCTGAGGCGTCTGCATTTCCAGGCCTTGCTGGAGCTACAGCGACTCAGAGAGAGCGCTGAGAAGTCCAGTGGCTCCACAAGGCAGGATTCAAGTTGAAATCCCTTCTGTTCAACATGTGGCTTTTATTGAGCGATATTTAGGTATTGCACCGACTGCAGTTTACCAGTCGTTCATCGGTTACCAATCTTTAGAAAGCCTGACTTGCTGATTCCAATTTTTTCTGATACCAGTTGTTTTTTTTTGTCTGAAATTTGACTATTGTTAACTGCAAACTTCCAGACAGGACCTGGTGGGTCGGTTTATCAGTCAACACCTCTCTAACAGCAGAGCAGAAGTGGACAGCGGTTTATCTTTAGACCTTTGCTGAGGTAGATAAGATCGGCTGCACATGTAAGTATCAGCTGATCACCAATCTCCCAAACTTTAAGGAAATCAGTGCTGATAAATCAGTGCACCCATAGTAATATTTAATTTTTGGGGGATTTGATGTTCTCAATTCCTTAATAGCTTAAACTAGAATTTGCCAGGTTACTCCTATCAAGCTATACCAGTTTTTAAACGTTATGGTTCCAAAACTGCAAGCATTTTCCATAATCTGATGGTTTGAAGTCCTTCTCCGACTGTATAACTAATTAGCCATGGTGTGTCATGTTTTTTAAGATGGCATTTTAAACTGCAGTTGGCTAGTTACCTGAGCAGATAGCCTGACTAAACAGTTTGTCATATTATGTCACTATGAGCAATTAGTGTACGTTTATTCTGTCTTACTCAGATTTGTTGTAATAAATGCTTAAAATGGCTTCTTTATCAAGTCTTCAGTGTTATTTTTCTGGTTAAAAAGCGATTATGCCCCTCTGGTTTTAGATTTTTATCTAAATATCCGATTTAAAACTAATAAACTAAAGGTTAAACAGTGAGGATCTTTTTACAGCTACTTCCTGGTTTGATACGAGTCTTAATTTGGGTTCTTGATACATATGCTGTCATTTCATCCATATCTTTTGGTGGGGGTATTCCCAGTTAATCTGCATCTGCAGTAGGAAGGAACTCACGTGAAAAGAGGCAAGTTGAAACATAAACAACATTGAGGAATGACCCGTATGACAGATTACAGATCCCAGGACCCTTTTAATAGACCTGCCCTAACATCTCCAAAAATCTTCAATCCCCCTCCTCCTTCATAAACACAGAGGACAAGGTTTGTTTGCGTTAAGCTAAATATAGCTCTCAAAACTTAAGTTTGGAAGCAAACATAACCAGGGTGCAGTCTGGTTTTAGATGCGTTACTGAAACTTAAAAAGAAATATGCACACACAAAGTCAGTATAAAAACTTTTAATATCCAATAAAATACATATTTAGATAAATATCTACAGTAACAGTACAATGATAAAATACATCTTGAAGCAGGCACAGATATCTTCTTTCAGATAGAACTGTGTCTTTTGTAAGAACCATTGAACATAAAATTCTAAAATTCACTTTTAAAAAGTGGCACGTCAAAAAAAACAAAACTTAAAAAGTCAACGTTTCTAGCTTAGGCATAATAAAAATGAGAACATGATGGTAGGCTAAAGGCACATCATTTATCCTCAAGTCTCAAGTGTAAACCTAACACATAAATCATCACCAGCAGTAGGTTATACACCGCAGCACAAAAAGAAAAAAAAAAGATTAAATAAAAGTATGCAGAGGCACAGTCACGGCCGGACATGAAGAACTTGAGGCCTTTTGAGACGATTCCCGTTCTCAGATTTCTCCTGGGGTGGAATGCAGGTGCATGACTGCATTCCTCGCCGAGGCTCCGCGTGGGAACACAATGTCCTCGGGTGTTTGGATGCCAAGCTAGTGCCGCAGGAATTTGCAGGTCCCTGCAAATTCGTGGACGTTTCTTTTTATGTGCAGTTTTTCGCCAATGGAGATGATATGCAGTGACTTGGTGATGGCGCAGTTACTAGACTTGTCATGCAGTTCATAGAAACTGTAGTCCTCGTAACGAGGCGAAAACACTTGGGGTTTCTTTATCAGGATTATTGACAGGAGAGCATAGAAAGAGCTCTGAAAGCAACAAGAACGACCTTTATAAACAGTAGAGACAGTTTTACTTTGCTCGATGTGCCAGCATTCTCCCTTCTGAATCCTAAATATATGTTTAATAGAGCAGCAAACGTGTAAATGCCACCATGAATATAAAACGTGACCTGGCACAAGTTGCCTGTTGAGCATTAAAAGATCCCACCTCTGTCTTTTTACCCCCATGTTTGCTACCTCACGTTCAACATCACACACTCTGGCTGCTCAGGACCCAGACTAGTCCTAAAGCAGCCTGTTGCAAGTCCGTCCTCGTTTCCGTCATTAATATTTAACTCCAAACACTCGTCATTTATGATGACATCACCCTTACAAGCAGTCATTATGTCACCAAATTCGGATCAGGATGGCAAGCTTGAGCCCCTTCGCCTTGTAAGTCAGTCCCTCCCAAATGTCCTTCCTTCCTTCCTTCCTTCCCTCTCGCAGTGCTTCCACCCTTAAAGTTGTCAGCAGGTCAGCGCAGAACCTTGGTCCGATCAGAGGTTCAGCTCCAGCTGTCGGTGGCCGATCCTCTCCTGGTGCTGACTTTGAGGGGGCCTCGGGACGCAGAGCCCGTTTTCTTCCAGCGAACTGAGGAGGAGATAAATGGCATTGATGGTTTGAATTTGACGTATAAATTCGGGTTTTTCTAATACCAACTAGGTCAGGGCAACAAATTCTTGACGTAGCGACGCTGTTGGTTACTTGCTACGGTTTTCCCGCCTCCTCACCTTTTCCCAGCCCAGCCGGCAGCGTTGAGCTCTTGGCGATGGACGCGGACTTACAAGACTCCTCCAGACGTTTGACCTTCGCGTCTCCCTGCGGCAGAGAGGCCGAGCCGTCCTGCCAGTCGTCCAGCGCCCGCTGGAAGGAGTGCGCCAGGCAGGCCGTCATGTCGCGTGCGCGCTCCGCCCGGCTGCACCAGAACACCCGGCACTGCAGCTGCTGGCCCTGGTGCTTGCAGATGTACAGGAAGACGTTGGGTCGGCCGGCGTCGGCGGCGCAGTACGCAATGTCCTGCAGGTACGTCTTGGTCAGCTGGCGCCCCGTGCTCAGCTCCTTGACCTCTACGTATCTCGGCCGCACGACCAGGGCGTGGTCTTTGCCCAGCTTCTTCCCATTTGCGATGCCTCCCATCAGGTGCGAGATGGCCTCCTGGGCTTGCTCTCGGTCAAGAGAGAAGATCTTCGCCGTGCCCAGGTAGTGGACTTTGAACAGGGGGTCGCCGTGGGAGAGCAGCTCCGTCTGGTCCCGGCGGAAGCGGCGTCGGAAGGCAGCCGGGGAGTTTTTGAGGGTCTGCATGAGGTTCAAACTACCGAGGGCCATGGCGCCTTTCAGGTTGGGCTTGGAAGAAGCTTTGGGTAAAGTGCAACTGCTCGGCTTGAGCTTGTCCTCTTCCGACTTTTTTCCAATCATTCAACTTTCTTTGATAGACGTATCGTAGTCGGATCCAGTGTTTTTAATCTGGAAATAAGCAAATGAAAGGATTTTAACAACAGACAAGACAACAAAACGGTTACATAAAATGAAAGGGAAGCTAGGGAACGAAAGGTACGGGACACGGTTTCTGCACAGTCACACTCGTTTCTTTGAACGGAGGAAAAAATAAAACCTGCAAGTCGGTACAGCTTGCGGTTAAAGGCCACGGAACAGGATTGGTCACAAATTCGACGCGCTCAGAGTCAAATATTCACTGACTGGTTAGTTTGGATTCCAGACCAGCAAACTCAATTGACTGGGCTGGAAACGGGCCAAAAACAAATGGAGGGTTACTTTAGAAGAATCGAAACAAGTTCAGACTTTTGTTTAATTGGAACTTGAAAACTTCTGAGACATTTCAAACTCTAGCGTTATGCAACCATAACTAACCTTCCTTTGTTTTCTACACTTTAGTCCCACTGGACCTGCCTGGTCTCCCATTGTTTTCCTTACTTGTTCCCTCTCTGTCTTTTTTTTGGGCCATTCTTTTAACATCCGAGCTCCGTCCTCAGGAGAGAACCTCAGAGACCCACCAACGGATTACGCGGAGGTGACCATTGTTAGTGAAACCCCCTGTTACAGGAAACCGCCCTGCATTCCCCGTCCTCCTCCCCCCAAAAATATTTCTCCTGCAGACAATAGAAATGTTTCCGAAACTGCGTCAAGTCACAAAAGAGGACGCAAGCTGACCCACAGCCCGGTTTACCGACCCAAAACATACATGTATAGAGTTGCGGATGACTCGCAAATATGGAAAAGCACTCGGACTGATAGCTTTGCATCAAAACGAAGCCTATGTCAGACTCCCTCATCGCTGCGCAGAGGCGTGAAAGTCAACAAGGTAGCAAATTTAATTCAAACGTCAGAACAGTGAAGACAAAACCTTTATGGTCTGAACGAAGTTTAAAATGGACCAAAAAATTTAAACAAAAACATCTTGAATCCCTTGAGTGGCCTTGGCAGATCAAGTGAGATGTATTGATAATCTTGTAATTCAGTAAATTCCTGATCAATACATCTTTATATATAAGCCACTCAGCTTTTTCACAGTATGCAAACAGCTTTATTGGGTCAGACCATACATTTGATGCACTTAGGGAAAATCTCTGCCTATTTAGATAGAACGTGTGATAAATGTAAACAAGCTCTTGACATTTCCTAAACTTTCTAAAACAAAAGTGGATATAATTTGAAAGATGGTTTACCCACCCTTTGTTTTCAAAGGGGGTCACAGACATTTATCAGCATCCTAAATTGAAAAACAGAAGATAATCTCTACTTGACACACCTTTCTGACATTTATTGGGGGCTAAAAAATAACATTCACAAGAGGATCAGAGTCTCTATTAAGTGGGTGGTTGTAGGCAGAAAGGTAGTCTGTACTCTGTCCCACATGGTCTGTACAGAAGTACAAAAAATGTTAAAAAAAAAAAGAAAAAAGATTTGAATTATATAAATAAATACATTTACAGTAGTCTGTAATTCACCATATTGAGCTATGGTAAAATTAATTTAAAAGTAATCATTTAAATTCAAAACAATAAATTCTCAAAGCCGAATAAACGGCTATAGCGTAATGATGTATAAATAAAATTAAAAACACTCGGAATACCAAGTAATTTGAAGAAATTTCAAACTTAGGAGGAAATTGGAAGTTTTCTATCGGGCTTTTGCATTAGTCAAAGTGCTGGGCACTGACCGCCGGTTTATACGGTTTTCTAAAAGACAAGGCATTATACGGGTAAGTAAACTATCGTTTAAGAGTTTTGTTTAACTAAAAGGTACATTTATAGAGTGTTATTCTTGTTAATCTTACCGGAGCAGAGTTTCATGCAAACGGCGTCCTCCTAAGCTTCAGGTGAGCCACCGCGTCCTGTGGGATTTAACGCCAAACGGCAGCTGGAAACCAACAGGAAACCGTCTTCTTGTTCCAAGCGAAGGAGCTAAATTAATAAAACCGCGCTGAGACTCTTCCATATATGTGCGTGGATCTCCTCGGACGCAAACGCGACGACAGAGTGACGGTGATAGATAAACTACTGAATGAGCTAATTTACGCCTCTGAGAACCTGCGCGCTGCGGCTGCGAACCAACTGAACCACGCAGCTCGCGCGAGAGGACCTGTTTTAAAAGATGCAGGCGCGCGCTCGGCAATGTCGGCACACGTGAACGAGCATCCGAGAAGGAGCCAGCCTGATGTGAAGAGGAGGAGGAGGAAGGGGAGGAGGTCAGCAGAAAGGAGATGATTTACAGCAGAGAGAGGGACATTACTGTCCCACAGCGTGGACATTGACCTGAGGCTCACTTGCTGTCAGCCACCATTTATTACCCCAACGATTTAACCCAAACCCTGACTTCCCAAAACATTCAGCCATTTTCTTCGATTAATATTCAAATTCAAATTAATAATAAAAAAATAGTAGCATTTCTTTAAACAGAATTAGTTAACTTTTCAGTAATATTGTCATTTATTGAGATTCACCTTACTGACACTTTTATGAGAACCTAAAATTTAAAACATTCATTTTCACATCCAAATGTCCACTTTAGGCCCCGCCGTCTTCTTGTTTCGCTTCCTTTCAAATCCATGTTCAAAAAGCATCATATCTCATTTTTTTTTATTTTTATCTAATCGTCCTCAGATTCATCTGTTTCCATCAGATAACAGCTGTCCATGCTTATATTTAGACCTTACCGATTTATCTTTTAGATGGACAACCTGGAATGAATGTGAACTTTTTTAACCTGAAAAGTTCACATTCATTCCAGGTTGACAGAAACCTGTCAACAGAAAACAGAAAATATTTTATCCTGGACTACAAACAAACTATTCATACAGTATCACCAGCACAAAACTGTGAAATATTTTTAATACTTTTGAATCAAGTAGAGACTGTTTAGCTTTTAAAGAGGTAATATCTCACTTGCTGATAACTTATACCCAATTAGCTGGGCAGTTAGCTTTAGTGATTAAAGCTAACTGCTAATCTGAGAGGAGCCAAAACAGAGGAGGATTGCAATTGTCCTAAAATAAGTATTGCTTGCAGTTTTGCTTTACAGAAAAGCTGATAAATAACAAGTTTGGCTGGAGGCATTCGAATCAAAAAGAGAAAAGGTAAAGCTATCATCTGCTATCACATCATTTACATAGATCACTACTTGATTTAGTCAAATAGCTTTTCAAAACAAAATTTCCTGATCTCAGTTCATCATTGCTTTACAATAGAAATAATGTTCTGGTTTCACCGATGCAAAGTGAGCATTTGCTAGCTGATATTTTCGCCTGCATCCTGAAATGTTCTCTGCATTATGTGGAAAACGTGGGTTAATCTTTCAAACCCAGCGACAGGTTCCGTCTTTCTTTACGCCGACATCTGCAGAACCCCATTCTGGGAGGAACATCTGAAACCCACTACGTCTCATTATCAGGACATTGCGTCACATCTCATCTGTAATGGTGATTGCCAGCCTTCTTGGCTCAGTAATGCTTATCCTGGGGACATAGAACAGTGGCAGGGGGAAAACTTAAATCGGTTCCATGTGTGTATGCATCTTTACGTGTCTGGTTCTGTGTGGCTGGGGCGTGTCTGGTTGGGGTGGAAACAGTAGGGCCCCTGTTCCGTCTGGGTTCGGCCCAACAACGGTTAAGTTCTGGACGTCACACTTTGCCTCCCAGCTAAACGTGGCACACTGCACCTATTATTGGTCCGCTGCTGACATAATGGACCATCTCGCATGGGACCTGCCCTATATGACGACCACTGAAAGCAGAGTCAGCATCCAAGTCATGACACAGGCAGGGCTGCAGCTGCAGGTACAGAACGTTCTGTAGAGCTGCAGGTCAGCAACACTCCACACAGTAATTTAGATAAATAGTAGAAGAAAATCGTCTGTTGTGGCTATTTATGTTACATTTTGTAAATTGTTATTTCTATCAATTTAGTTCTTCTTTGGGCAGTTTGAATGGTTAGTTTAGAATCAAAATCTATAATAAATTTTTATATTTGGAATAGTTTAGATCACTTTGATAACTTTTAGATCCACCCATTATTAAGTGATCAAGAATACAGGTGGAGGTCTATTCCCAGGTAAAAAAAACAGTATACTTTAGTATACTCAATTTTAACATACTTTAGTATACGTTTATCAATGTACTTCAGCTGTACTATTTTGGAACAACTAATTTTGTGCTTAATATACTTAAGTAATATTTAAATAGTATTAAATTACAACTAATAGTATATTTTAGTATACTATGCATACTTTTTTGGAACAACTTCAAGTATACTTAGTGTACTTAAAGTATACTTTTTAAATTTCATATTTCAGAGCTTTATTATTATATTTTGATATAATTATTATATTTTG